>CM061140.1:40808275-40933315 GCA_030789695.1 Scilla litardierei | reverse complement strand
TCAGTCGACTCCCGAGTTCCGACTCGGCCGAGTGAAGAAGTCCCCTCGGCCGAAGCAAAGAAAGTCACTCGGCCGAGTGACTCCCGAGGAGCCGACCCCCAAAAAGTCCGAAGTTACTGGAATTTGTCAGGGTTTGTCACTCGGCCAAGTGAGCCGCGCTGCCTGTAGCGTAAATTGCGATTTTGAGGCTGTGCAGGGGCATTTTCGTCACAGTTTTTTGGGCGATTTTGGGGGGTATTTAACCCCATTTTTTAACCTAGTTTAGGGAGATTTTTCAAAACTTTTTGCAGCCCTTTTTAGATTACTTTTAGGAGATTAGATTGAGCTTATAGGGGAGAGAGAAAAGTGTTATTTTGTTGGATGCTATTGATTCTTCATTAGTTTGTCTCTCTCTCTCTCTCTCTCTATCAAAAACCTCATTTTTATTGATATATTGAATATAGCCATGAATTCTATTGATTTTATTTATGAATTTCTATTGAATTGCATTATGAATTGTGAGTAGTTTTATCGTCTTAGGGCGTATGGATGAACCCTACGAACCCTATTTCTAATTTGTGATGAATTGGTGAAATTATTGCTAGGATTGATTAGGGTTAGTTTGGGATTGATTTAATACGAATAGCTAGGGATTCATACCGATTGGGATTTGCAAGAGATTGGATCCCAACTCGATAGGAAGCCCTAGAAATTCGAATTGGGTTACAATTGGATTTCTCCGGAATCGGTTTGCAAGATATTGGACCGAAACTAGGGTTTTCGATTGCAATTCTATACCAATACCCGTTTGCAAAAGATTGGACGGGTAGGAACTATCCCAACCTCGGTCGTAGCTCGAGTTTGCACGAGAGTGGGCTCGAGATGCGATTGAACGATGATGTTGTTCTTCACGCTAGCTTGCCTAGGTTAGGGTTTGCAAGAGATTGGACCCTACCCTAGGTTTGCTATAGACCGGCAATAGCGCGAGAGCGTGAGCTTGGTTCTACATTTAGTTGCAACTAGTTCACCTGAATTTCAAGTTTAGCTATTGTGAAACCTACGAATCACAATGACGAGATACGATTTATAGCGGGGATTCCTTACCCCTAGGCGTCTTTATTAATTTGATATTCCTTTTATACAATTGAATGACTGTGACCGCTTTATTGCGAACATTTCTCGACTGTTCTTATAGCCAGGTGAATTGAAGAAGACACTGTCATTTGACCTCCTCGTGTTCGATACCCGCTCGCCGCTACACCGTGCGCTTGCGGTAAGACTAGCGAGTTGTGTGCCCCGGTTGCGGGTTCGCACTCCCGGGGCTCCGATCAATAGGAAGCGGTTGCAGCAACCCAGCAGTACGATGGTGCTCAGCCTTCACCTATTGGCATATCAAACACTTGGCAACGCTTGGGGCCACGCTCCTTTTCATGGCAATCCACCAATAGTTCAGACGAATGTCCTTATACATCTTGGTGCCTCCAGGATGTATAGAATATGGCGAGCTATGAGCCTCGCTCAACAGCTCCTCGCAAACATCACCTGCAGGTACACAGAGTCTGCTGCCGTAACGCAGCGAACCATCCTCATGAATCACGAACTCTGTCCGTAGTCCAGCTTCAACCTGCCTCCTGATCCTCAGCAGCTTCGGATCTCCTACCTGTGCTGCCTTGATCTGATCCACGATCGTGGACTGAATCTGTAAATTCATGAATGAATGAACCACACCAGGTAGGACCACCTCCAAATCCATCTCTCTCAGCTCCTGCTGAATCCTCCAGTCGGCAATATGCATCATCGTAGTAGGAAGTCTACTCAAGGCATCCGGCACTACGTTCACCTTCCCCGGATGATACAGCAAATCAATCTCGTAGTCAGCCATGAGCTCTAACCATCGCCTCTAACGCATGTTGAGCTCCTTCTACGTAAAGATGTACTTCAAGCTCTTGTGATCAGTGAAAATCTTCACACTCTCACCTAGCAAGAAGTGCCTCCAAATATTCTGTGCAAAAATCACTGCTGCCAACTCCAGATCGTGCGTCGGGTAATTCTTCTCATGGGTCCTCAACTGACGAGAAGTATACGTGACCACGTGGTCATGCTGATGCAAGACGCATCATAGGCCCTTTCCTGTTGCATCACAATACACTTCGAAACCTCCGCTTCGATCCGGTACTGCCAACACCAGTGCCGTGGTCAATCTCGCCTTCAAGATACTGAAGGCCTCCTCACAAGCATCTGACCAAAGAAACTCCATGTCCTTCCTCGTCAGCTTCGTCATCAGCTCTGCCATCTTCGAGAAATCCTTGATGAATCGCCGATAATAGCCTGCTAAACCAAGGAAGCTCCTGATGTCTGACGCTGACTGCGGAGTCGGCCAATCTCTGACTGCTCTGACCTTCTCCAGATCCATAGATATGCCATCACCAGACACCACGTGGCCCAGGAATGCGACTCTGTCCAGCCAAAACTCGCACTTGCTATACTTGGCATAAAGCTTGTGTCGCCTCAGCGTCTCCAGCACTGTCCTCAGATGACAGCTGTGCTCCTCCTCAGACTTCGAGTAAATAAGAATGTCGTCAATCAAGATAACGACAAAATTATACAGGAAGTCGTAGAAAATCAAATTCATCAAATTCATGAATACAGCTGGAGCATTAGCATGCCAAACGGCATGACCACGAACTCATAATGTCCGTACTTCGTCCGAAAAGCTGTCTTCAGAACATCATCCTTCTTCACCTTCAACTGATGGTACCCGCTCCTCAAGTCCAACTTCGAGAAGACTCTCGAACCTCCAAGCTGATCAAAGATATCGTCGATGCGCGGCAGCGGATACTTATTCTTCACGGTGACAGCATTCAGCCCTCGATAGTCCACGCACATCCTGCGCGACCCATCCTTCTTCTTCACAAGCAAAACTGGTGCACCCCATGGTGACACACTAGGGTGGATGAAACCCTTTTGCAGCAACTCATCTATCTGCTTCCACAGCTCCTCGAGCTCAGCATGAGCCATACGGTACTGTGCCTTCGATATCGGCTGCGCTCCCGGCATAAGATCAATACCAAATTCTAGAGCTCTGTCGGGTGGCAGACCCGAGATATCCTCCGGGAAGACGTCGTCGAAGTCTCTGACGACTGCTGGTCGTTCGATCTCCATCTTGTAGGAAGATATATGCCCATAAGGCAATTTATCTTGATTATACGTCTTGTTCATACCGTATATGGTACGTATTATTCTAGGTATAAAAGGATTTGTATTAATATACTTAGATGATATCCATAGACTTATAGTTAGGTCCTTACGTATCTAGATGAGATCTCGATTATGAGTAAGTAAGTGACCGAATAGAAACGTAAGTCTTAAACGGTTCGTGATCATAGATGTGTCGAGAACTGGATATCGACACATCGGATAGATCACTGTGTCTTCGTCTTGCCTTCGGGTAATGATGATCTCATAGTCATTCGACTTAGCGAAGTCGGAGACAAGACACAGGTGCTCATTAGAGAATGAGTTCACTGAACGACCAAGTTAGAGTTATTAAATGGTTAACTTTAATGATCTGTCTTTAATAACTCTAGGGTGATGATAGGTTAGTTGATCCTTAAGACCTGAAGTCATCTGTACCAACCTGTGAGCGGACGGTGTAGCTTAGACCCATGATCTAGCTTCGAGGACCAGTCCTGATGAAAGATCTTAGGTTGGGTTGCACCTGAAGCTCTCAAGGTGAGTAAGTGACTAAGATGGGATTCGTCACTTCCATTAAAGGGAAGTTAGTGTTATAGGCTCAGTACGGTCTTTATGTTAATCCTCGGCCGGGGTACGTTGCAAGTTGTACAACGTGTATATAATAAAGACCGCCGTATACTGACCAATGTTGTCTAATAGGGTTGACAGAAAACCATACCCTAGGCCAACATCAAACACAGTCTTGACGAAGGGATTTTAGCTAACGGAATTCATCTCTGACACAGCCAATGCAAACCCTATGACATTTTTGTCAAAGGGTCGATCACGTTATGATGACTCTGAAACAGGGACGACAGCTACTGCTCGTAGTGACCGTCGTCTAGGGGTTTCGAGCCCCAACCTGTAGTAAGGTCAGGCTGTAGGGTCTCACACCGAGTAGTATTCGTGTCTTAGTAATAGGAATATAGAATAGAGAGAAATATCATTTGATGATATTCACAAGCTGAGTTGTGAAAGTTAGTCGCATTAGCAATAGGGACACAACGTTGCATTAGATGCTAACTTTGACTAAACGTGTTGTAAATTAGTTACAACGAATTTAGTAGGAACAAACTTGTTGGAAAAGGTTACCTGGATGACGGGATCGTCCCGGTCTAAACACAGGTTCAAACCGCGTCCAAATCGGAGCTCAAACGAGCCCAGAAACGCAGAAAGAGTCCAAGGGGAAGTGGGTTAGACCCACTAGGCCAAAAGGCCCATGTGCAAAGGCAAACGGGCGTGACCCGCTGCAGCAGCGAGCATGGCCCGCTGTGTGCAGCGGGCGGGCACCCGCTGCACCGCGGGCGTGGCCCGCTGCACAGCGGGCCAGCGCCCGCTGCAAGCGGGCGCGGCCCGCTGTTGCAGCGGGCCCGCGCCCGCTGTTGCAGCGGGCCAGCGCCCGCTGCTTGCAGCGGGCGCCCGCCCGCTGCAGCAGCGGTCGCCCGCCCGCTGCAGCAGCGGGCGGGCGGCCCGCCCTTGCCCCCCTTGGGCGGGCGCGCCTGCTAAGTCTAGCGGGCGCGCCCGCAACTTAAGTCAAATTAGGGTTTTTGAAAACCCAAATGACGGCTACGAATTTTGTGAAAATTGCTAAACTTTGAGCAATTGTTTGAGGGGTCAAACGAAGTCGAAATTCGTCACCGTCAGTTCCTACGCGTTCACCATTCCAAGCTTTTCTGATTGATAGTTTGTTTGGTGTCTGAAGTTTAGTATGTGAGGAGAATTAATTAGTTAAAGTTTGACTTTGTGAAAGGCTAACTTTAAAATTGAAATTAAGCCAAATGACTTAATTAATTTTTTCTCTTCATGTGGATTGTCCCACATTGCCCGCAACAAGAGGGTGAGTGCTCACTCCCTATATAAATAGGGGTGCACTCTCCTCGTTGAAAAACACACCAGTCAACGATCGAGTAGCTCCAGAATTTTAGAGCAGGCTCGATCGGCGACTAAATCTCTCTCTCTAATTTTCCTATTCTCCGGAGTAGTCCTAGCACGACTACGAAGGGGGTTTGGATCTGATCCGGACGTCTAAGACGCGGGTTCTTCTCAAGTGAAACTTTCTACCGCGTGTGATCGGCTCGGAGGCGAAAGCGGCTCGGGCGGATCGGTGCGAGGGTGCGAGGCGGCTCAGGGAGATCGGGTCAACACGGCTCGGCTACAAGGAGCTTCTCAAGACGGTGCGGTACATCTTGCCTGCTCCAGGGCCAAGATTCCGGGTATGTGGTTAAGCGTTTTTAGCGTAATTTTTAATTAGTCGCTTTAGTGTAGATCCTTCTTGGAGTGGTCAGACCCACTCCAAGTCGGCATAGATCGGGCTAGGTTCTGGCTCCCCAGAGCCTAGCTAAATAGTTTAGCTAGTGTAGAAATTTCGATTTCTAGTTTTTCCGCTACGCTTTTGTGCCTCCGTGGTCCGTCCGACTTAGGACGGATACGGATCCGAGCTCTGGGGGTCCGCCAAAACCCCAACAGTGGTATCAGAGCCACGGTTATGCTATAGATCTACTATAGCGACTTTTTAATATAGTTAAAAATGCTTAGCCTGCATGTTCAAAACCTTTTAGCTTTATGTTAAATTAGTTTTGAAAATATTTTGTGTTTCAAAAATTAATTTGTTGCAACACGGAAACTTATTTTTGGGACACTATTATTTTTATGCGATAAATCTAAAAGTAGTCTACTATGTTTTTAAATACTTTGTAAATTTTTATGAGACATTAAAAATTTTAAAGGGTGTTTAAAGTTTATGTA
Source organism: Scilla litardierei (assembly GCA_030789695.1). Taxonomy (NCBI): domain Eukaryota; kingdom Viridiplantae; phylum Streptophyta; class Magnoliopsida; order Asparagales; family Asparagaceae; genus Scilla; species Scilla litardierei. The sequence goes on along the minus strand of CM061140.1, from coordinate 40,927,357 downwards.
AACGTTAGAAAATTTTATTTTTGGGAAAATTAAGAATTTTTCTCTAGTTACATAAAGTTAGAAATCTTTAAACTTTACTTGAATGCTTCTAAAAAGGATTTCTAAAAGATTTTAAAAGAGTTTTAAAATTGTTTAAATATGTTAATAATAGAAATAATTTTATTTCATGAGATGTGATATAAAATTAATTTCTTTTACTACATAGATGTTTCTAAAATTTTTATGTGATATTTTAATTTTAGAAATGAGGTTAAAATTTTTTAAGGCCTAAGTTTAAAATTATTAGATAATTTTGTACGACTTAGTTTTATGCGATAAAATTTTTATGAAGGCTTTAAAATTTTAATCTTTAATTTTAAGTGGTAAAATTTAGATTTGCATGTTTGTATTATATAGATAATTTTTAAAAACTTGCAAATACCTTTCATATGTCACTAAAAATGAAACTTTCTTTTATGCGGATAAAGTTAGTTGCTTCATTTCATGTTGTATATTGTATACACAAACCTTGTTAGGTTAGCCATTAAAACATGATAGTGACATGCTACGATCAATAAAACAAAACAACATTTGAACCTAATACCTGATTAGGGTAGTCCCCTTGTTTGTAAATCATTTCATTAAATCGTTTAATTAATGATTTTCATAAAAGGCAAAATGTTGAATTGTTTTATAAATCCTAATAAGATTGGGGTAGTAAGTTGAACGTAGAACCTTATAGTTGATAAGGACTTAATAAAAGATGTTCAACCAATCTGAAAAATTTTGAATTTTAGGATCCACTAGTTGATAAGGATTAACTAGTTCTCTAAATTAAAAGCCATTTAGTTGTTTGGAAAACATAAGATTGATGACAACTCCTTCAATGGATCATGATGACGGTCAATGTGCTTGGCTAAAGTTTTTGGACCAACCTAGCTAGATTGGGTAACAAGTGGTCCTGGCTTAGTCAATTCCCTGGCCGCGTCCGCTGGACCGCAAGGAGTCGATTCATGACTATGTAAGTCCATCGACTATACCTAAGTCAATACGATAATAATCTTGTTCAAGATAAATCGTAGCCCTCCTTGTTTTAGGAGTTGGCAACTGTAAGAAACATGTTCCGGTTGTTGAGCTACACTCAAGCCGTGACATGTCAATCTTATAGAAACCGATTTCTTGATTGACATCTTAACCTGACTGAAACCGTTGTCTCATCCCTCGAGCTTCGGCGTAAGTCTAACCAAGAATGTAGTCTAAGTCCTGACCCAAACCGGCGCGTCGTGCATACACCGAGCAAAGAGGCAAGTCAGGCTAGACACGAAAACAAGGGTCCGACTAGGCTAGCCATTGTGATCCGGTTGAGCACACTCATGATCACAAATGACTAGGGGTAAAAATCGATAGGGAATCATAGTAAATATGATTGACGACGAGTTCGTCTACCGACTGCAGAGTCGGACAACTTGTTGAGATACACTCAAGGTTGTCAGACTCAGGGTAGTCGGATCCCTCTCTCACAAATATTATTTTATAATAAATTGTTTATTATTATGGCTTTAAATAAATTTAGTGGGAGAATATAGTTTTATTAAAACCATTAAAACTATACTACGAACATTTACTAACTATAGTATCTATAAAATACAGAATGGATTCGGGACTTAGATACATGGTTGAGAAGAACGTGCTGGATGGAACGAACTACAAAGACTGGCTTAGGAACATCAAGTTGGTTCTTTCCCTAGCCGGAATAGGATACGTACTGTTCGAGGACGCTCCAGATAAGCCGGATGAAGATTCGACCCACGAGGAAAAGGAAGCCTACAAATTGTGCCAGAGGGATGCAGAGAAGGCCAGGTGCCTGACTCTAGCTTCGATGACCAACGAGTTGCAGAGGAAGCATGAACATATGGATGTTCAAAGCATGCTCCTCAACGCACAAGAGTTGTATGGCAAGCGATCAAGAGCTGCCAAGTTCGAGGCCACTAGCAACCTCTGGGGCACCAAGATGGGGACGGAACCCGTACAAGATCATGTTATCAAGATGATCGGGTACGTGGAGGACGCCGCCCAGTTAGGATTTGTCCTGGACAATGAGATGTCCACGGACATTATCCTAAAGTCTTTGACTCCCGATTTCAAGCCTTTTATAACTGGCTTTATAATGAACAGCCTTGAGACGGATCTTCCGGGTCTCCTCAATATGCTCCGGCAGTTTGAGGAGATTCATAAGAAGCCGGCTGCACTGGTTGTTGGCTCTGCTACTTCCGATCAGCCGAAAGGCAAAGGAAAGAAGAGGCAGGTCCCACAACCTGCGAAGGCTAAGAATGGGAAGAAGAAGAACAAAGGGGCCCCGTCGAAATCTGAGTGCTTCCATTGCCACAAGATTGGCCACTGGAAGAGGAACTGCAAGATCTATCTTGCAGAGAAGAAGAAGGGGCATACTGATGCCTCTACCTCAGGTACAAATTAAAATTCAATTAAATGCAATTATTTCCATTCATATAGTATGAGATACTTATAGACATCTGTGTACTGTATACAGGTGGCTGATAAGAACTGGAGATTGGAGAAGTACGGAGATCGGTCGGCAATCAAAGCAACAGTTGCTGCTGGGACCGCTCAAAGACTTCTGGAGACGATGATCGTGATGGAGATGATATTTTTCTTATTTGAATAAAATGTATCATCTTTAAGGATCGAAAACAATGAATGAGTGCTTTGCACTCAAGGTTTATTTTGATAAACAAATTAAGGTTCCTTTTATGAACCCGTTGTTTTGGAATGAATGTCTCGTATGTTGCAATTGAAATTGAATTGGCTTAAAATTCTGTGGATGTGGCTTTTCTGTAATGGTTGCGTATATTTTCAAATAATGGTGTTGAGCTTCGATAATATTGATTTTGAAGCTGACTAAATGTCTGAAGTCAATCAGTAGTTAAGTATAGGTTCCAGGGGGCGTATAAATTGTGTGCAATCACAGTAAATACGCATATCAAGTTTAACTCGTGATTATCTGCATTTAGTTATTAAAAGAGTTAATACTAAATGTGGTTAAAGGAATTAGTACAGTGTAGAACGTTTTGATTGAACGAGTCAATGTCAAGATTCCTTAAAACGATCTTGACTTGACTCATTCGTCAAACCGAATCTGACACTTGTACATTCCATCTAAGGCACTTACCAAAAGGTTATTTTTGCACATAAATCTAAATATGATTTAGTTATTATGTTGAAGTAATTTGACCAGGTAATTCTCAAAGTCAGTGGGAGCAAGTAAGTATGCTTAGTTCCGTTTTTCCGGACTAAGTAAAAAGGATTTTTCACTTTAATGAATCTTCTATATAAATCATTAAGTCAAAATTGTTTTGATTTAATAATATATATAGAGACTTAGGGTGTCAAATATGTACTTGACATATTGACACAATAAAGTGGAGTGAGCTAGAACTGACTTACGAAAATGTTAGACCCCACATCTAAATCGTATAAGCTAACTGTTAGCTATACAAGGTTAGGAAAATTGATCCAGATCATTTTTCCAAAGGATCAACCCTGTGTGATCAAGAGATGTAATTTCAATCCATTAAAATTCGTTGTAGATACTTATTAGTAGAACCATTCTTAGGTTTGTCATATCAAATGTCAAAGTGACTGATATGCTATAACGGTATGAGATACTGAGATAAATAGCCTAAGTGCAAGTGGGAGATGTAGGAAGATATATGCCCATAAGGCAATTTATCTTGATTATACGTCTTGTTCATACCGTATATGGTACGTATTATTCTAGGTATAAAAGGATTTGTATTAATATACTTAGATGATATCCATAGACTTATAGTTAGGTCCTTACGTATCTAGATGAGATCTCGATTATGAGTAAGTAAGTGACCGAATAGAAACGTAAGTCTTAAACGGTTCGTGATCATAGATGTGTCGAGAACTGGATATCGACACATCGGATAGATCACTGTGTCTTCGTCTTGCCTTCGGGTAATGATGATCTCATAGTCATTCGACTTAACGAAGTCGGAGACAAGACACAGGTGCTCATTAGAGAATGAGTTCACTGAACGACCAAGTTAGAGTTATTAAATGGTTAACTTTAATGATCTGTCTTTAATAACTCTAGGGTGATGATAGGTTAGTTGATCCTTAAGACCTGAAGTCATCTGTACCAACCTGTGAGCGGACGGTGTAGCTTAGACCCATGATCTAGCTTCGAGGACCAGTCCTGATGAAAGATCTTAGGTTGGGTTGCACCTGAAGCTCTCAAGGTGAGTAAGTGACTAAGATGGGATTCGTCACTTCCATTAAAGGGAAGTTAGTGTTATAGGCTCAGTACGGTCTTTATGTTAATCCTCGGCCGGGGTACGTTGCAAGTTGTACAACGTGTATACAATAAAGACCGCCGTATACTGACCAATGTTGTCTAATAGGGTTGACAGAAAACCATACCCTAGGCCAACATCAAACACAGTCTTGACGAAGGGATTTTAGCTAACGGAATTCATCTCTGACACAGCCAATGCAAACCCTATGACATTTTTGTCAAAGGGTCGTTCACGTTATGATGACTCTGAAACAGGGACGACAGCTACTGCTCGTAGTGACCGTCGTCTAGGGGTTTCAAGCCCCAACCTGTAGTAAGGTCAGGCTGTAGGGTCTCACACCGAGTAGTATTCGTGTCTTAGTAATAGGAATATAGAATAGAGAGAAATATCATTTGATGATATTCACAAGCTGAGTTGTGAAAGTTAGTCGCATTAGCAATAGGGACACAACGTTGCATTAGATGCTAACTTTGACTAAACGTGTTGTAAATTAGTTACAACGAATTTAGTAGGAACAAACTTGTTGGAAAAGGTTACTTGGATGACGGGATCGTCCCGGTCTAAACACGGGTTCAAACCGCGTCCAAATCGGAGCTCAAACGAGCCCAGAAACGCAGAAAGAGTCCAAGTGGAAGTGGGTTAGACCCACTAGGCCAAAAGGCCCATGTGCAAAGGCAAACGGGCGTGACCCGCTGCAGCAGCGGGCATGGCCCGCTGTGTGCAGCGGGCGGGCACCCGCTGCACAGCGGGCGTGGCCCGCTGCACAGCGGGCCAGCGCCCGCTGCACGCAGCGGGCACGGCCCGCTGCACAGCGGGCCAGCGCCCGCTGCAAGCGGGCGCGGCCCGCTGCTGCAGCGGGCCCGCGCCCGCTGTTGCAGCGGGCCCGCGCCCGCTGCAGTAGCGGGCGGGCGGCCCGCCCTTGCCCCCCTTGGGCGGGCGCGCCCGCTAAGTCTAGCGGGCGCGCCCGCAACTTAAGTCAAATTAGGGTTTTTGAAAACCCAAATGACGGCTACGAATTTTGTGAAAATTGCTAAACTTTGAGCAATTGTTTGAGGGGTCAAACGAAGTCGAAATTCGTCACCGTCAGTTCCTACGCGTTCACCATTCCAAGCTTTTCTGATTGATAGTTTGTTTGGTGTCTGAAGTTTAGTATGTGAGGAGAATTAATTAGTTAAAGTTTGACTTTGTGAAAGGCTAACTTTAAAATTGAAATTAAGCCAAATGACTTAATTAATTTTTTCTCTTCATGTGGATTGTCCCACATTGCCCGCAACAAGAGGGTGAGTGCTCACTCCCTATATAAATAGGGGTGCACTCTCCTCGTTGAAAAACACACCAGTCAACGATCGAGTAGCTCCAGAATTTTAGAGCAGGCTCGATCGGCGACTAAATCTCTCTCTCTAATTTTCCTATTCTCCGGAGTAGTCCTAGCACGACTACGAAGGGGGTTTGGATCTGATCCAGATGTCTAAGACGCGGGTTCTTCTCAAGTGAAACTTTCTACCGCGTGTGATCGGCTCGGAGGCGAAAGCGGCTCGGGCGGATCGGTGCGAGGGTGCGAGGCGGCTCAGGGAGATCGGGTCAACACGGCTCGGCTACAAGGAGCTTCTCAAGACGGTGCGGTACATCTTGCCTGCTCCAGGGCCAAGATTCCGGGTATGTGGTTAAGCGTTTTTTAGCGTAATTTTTAATTAGTCGCTTTAGTGTAGATCCTTCTTGGAGTGGTCAGACCCACTCCAAGTCGGCATAGATCGGGCTAGGTTCTGGCTCCCCAGAGCCTAGCTAAATAGTTTAGCTAGTGTAGAAATTTCGATTTCTAGTTTTTCCGCTGCGCTTTTGTGCCTCCGTGGTCCGTCCGACTTAGGACGGATACGGATCCGAGCTCTGGGGGTCCGCCAAAACCCCAACACATCTCCATCTGCATGGCTGTAACAATCGGCACCTCCGGCTTGGCCTGATATCTGATGGGCCCAAGCGACCCATCTCTGCTGCGGAACTCGAACTCCGGATGGCCTGGAATCTGGAACACCACCCTCTTGCTGTGACAGTCGATCGAGGTGTGGAAGTCTCCCAACCAATCGATGCCAAGAACGACATCGAAGTGTGGCAGATCATGGACAATGAAATCTGCAAAGAGCTCGTGTCCACTGACCACCAAAGAAATCGATCGACATCCCAAATTCACTGTCACCACTCCGTTCCCTGTGGTGATGTCCCAACACTTAGGGAGTGTATGGGTGGGAATGGAGTGCTTTGTTACAAATCTCTGGGATATGATGCACATAGATGCACCGGAGTCGAACAAAGCCAAGGCCGGGTGAGAGGACACTAGAATGGTGCCTAAGATATAAACAACTATGGTCAAACCAAGCTACTCTAACAAGCAATTCAAACAAGCAATACAAATAATAAGATCTAATTATGAAATGAAAAAACTAGAATCAAGAGTTACATGCAATAACTCCATCCAGCTCCTCAGTCTCCACAACTGTCATGGTGTACGCCGGCCACTGGGGCTGTGCTGCTCTCTGAAACATCTGCCTCTGTGGCGCCAAAGGTGGTCCACGAACCCTAACTTTTTCTATTTAAATAAACCCTAGGCTAGCTTATTTTCGCAGCCACACAAATCCTAGCCGTCAAAAACTCCACCCCAAGCTTCGTCACAACATTGCGACAGCCGCCCCGTGCACGACCGACAGCCGCCCCTGCATTTCCCATGCACGACCGGTGCCCTCTTTCGCACCCGCTCACAGCTCCACACCGTTGCAACGTTGCAACTTTGCAACCCGCAGCGTCCCGCTCCGACCGAGGAGATCGCACGCTCCGACCGAAGCCAACGCCGGCACCCCACTCCGCTCCGCACCCCGCTTCGTTGCAACCCCCGCCCAAGCGCCAGCAACTAACTTCTCCTCCGTGCTCTGGATCCACTCATCAGTAGCTAGGTGTCCCTCCTTCCCTGAAAATGTCCTCGGCTGGAGCTCATTGAACTGCTTCACTCCTGGAGCAGCTCGTGGGGCAGGCGGAGGGGGTGGTGGTGCAACTGGAACAGCCTGGGCAGCACGTTGGGACTGCTGAACCAACTGATGCTGAACATCTAGCATCTTCCTCATCACACCCAGAAACTGACGGAAGTCTCCGCTCTGGTCCTCCGGAACTCCATCGCCTGAGTTCCCTGATCGGGTAACGCGTCGTCCTGCCATCCTATTGACGGCAAACACAAAGATTAGACTCGTACGATTACTGGATGATAATAAAATGAATTTCAATACTTCGATTTGTTCCGTATTCGTAGAAGGATGGGACCTGCATGGGCCACCACTAATACCTGTCATGCCCCGCTTCCCAAAAAGGACGGAGGCGAAGCATGACTATGGCCCGCTTAGGCCGGGGCTGAGAGCACAGACCCAATAAGCGTCTGTGGTATTCCAAAACGAAGGAAACATGTCCCTGCAAGTTAGTACGGAACAACAAAAGTACTGAAAAGAGATATCATTTCATTTTATTCCAAATATAACATCCAAAGTACTGAGAGTCTAAGACGCCCGAAGGGCTACAACCGCAGAAAAAGAAACTACCGGTGCAAGCACCCAACCTAGTCAAGAAAACAAAAGGTGCTACGCACCCAAACTAAACTGAGAAGAAACTCTGGATCAGCAACGAGAGGCCTCTAACTCTGGTCCTCCTCTGGGTCGTACTCCGGATCAACGTACTCCGGCTCTCCGTCTGCTGGCAAGTCCGCCTCGTAGACGTACTCTGGCTCAATACCTGACGTACAGCACCAAAGAAGGAAACTGTACGTCAGGCAAAGTCTACACAAGAGGTCAGACTCTACTGCAAGTGTATCAACTTTTAAACAATGATTTACTGGTTGATTAGCATGCTGAGGTTATAACTGAGTAACAAAAGAAGTAACATAGCAGGAAGGTAAAGCGTAACAAGTAGTGGTCGTAGCGTGTGCTACCAACTACAGGACTAACCTACAGGTGTCAAGACAAGTCGGGACGGGACGGGACAAGACAAGACAAGACAAGTCAGACACGAAAGGGTTCACGCCTTACGGTTCGAGGGGGATCAGACCCTCTTGCCGTGCGCACGCTCAACCCAACCCCAAACACCAAGGAAGACAAGATAAGACAAACAGTACAAGGGATCACTCGCTCTAGCTTGGCGAGTGCCCTATTGCCCTCTAGGCTGTGTATCAGTACAAGGGATCACTCACTCTAGCTTGGTGAGTGCCCTATTACCCGCAGGCTGTGAATCAGTACAAGGGATCACACTCTCTAGCTTGGAGAGTGCCCTATTGCCCGCAGGCTGTGCAAGACGGGACGTGATGTGACAAGACGGAAAGGGTTATTCTAGGGTGTCCCCACACACGCACACATATGATAGCCCTATGATGTCAAAAGTTGTTGTCAGGCTCAGACTTCGTCGTCAAGTCTGAGCCGTCAAGGGTCGTCCCGGACGCTATCATTTCACGTCCGGTTCTATTTGTTCACAGTTATCAGTTCTAACCAACTAAGGCCTAAGCACGGCCAAAAGTGCAAGTAGGATACACTTGCATGCGATGGCGAGTGTGTCGTCTTCTCGAAGCGTCTCGTCTGCGGAAGTCCGTCTGAAACAGTGCCATGGTGACGGTGTCAGGTCTCAATTTCATCAAATCCTATTAGGGTTCGTTTCTAGGTTATCGGGACTATCCTATTCGTCAAAGTTACATATTTCATGTTTCAGCCTAATCAACGATCTAATCCTATGTGCACAGTCTACAAAGTCCATTCGTCGATTCTAGATTTGTACAACGTTTTACTGGTGCTGGAAATAAATTTTAGTTCAAATTGTCGATTTTTAGTTTAGGGTTCAATCAGCTATTGTGGGGGTTTCTACGAGTTTCGGGGAACCAATCTTAACCGGAGTTTGTCGTAGAATGGAAGTCGTGTCTGAACGGAGAACTCCTCAGAGTCAGATCTGGTCCTCGTACGATTTCCCAAAAGCTGAAACTTGCGACGAAGGCCTACGACGTGTCGTAACGTCGTAGACGGCAAATCCGTGAAGTAGCACACCCAAGTGGGGCCCACAGCAGTGCTAAGGGTCAATGGGGGACCCACAACACCTCTGGAGGACTTGGGGGGCCCACCACAGGAGTTGGTGTGGAAGAATCAAATTTGCGACGTTCGGCCGTCGGTCAGACACAGTCGGTGCGGGGGTTTCTCTCGGTCAGACCGAGAGAAACTCTCGGTCGGGCGGCTTGCAGCGTAGCGGAGGCGGGCCTTGGTGCGGTGCGAGGGGTTCCCTCGGTCAGACCGAGCGGATCTCTCGGTCGGACATAGCGGGTGCGGGCGTGCAGCGCTTGGGGGCGATGCGGAGCGGGCTCTCGGTCGAATCCTCTGGTCGGGCGCTTGGGCGGGGGTTGCAACGAAGCGGGATGCGGAGCAGAGCGGGGTGCGGGCTTTGGCTTCGGTCGGAGCGGGCGATCTCCTCGGTCGGAGCAGGGCACTGCGGGTTGCAACGTTACAATGTTGCAACGGTGCGGAGCGGTGAGTGGGTGCAGGAGCGGGCGCCGGTCGTGCACGAGAAATGCGGGGGCGGCTGTCGGTCGTGCATGGGGCGGCTGTCGCAACGTTGCGAAGAAGCTTGGGGTGGAGTTTTTAACGGCTAGGGTTTGTGTGGCTGCAAAAATAAGCTAGCCTAGGGTTTATTTAAATAGAAAAGAGCTAGGGTTAGGTCTAGGGTTTTAAGAAAAGTAATTAAAATATTTAAAATAATTAATATAAAACAAATTCACTCTCCTCTCCCTCACGCAAGTTGTGTGCAGCCAAAAATTTTGAGACTTGGTCAAAAAATTCTTTAAAGCGTTATTATAATGTAGGAATTTTATTATAATTAAAACACTTATAAAAATAGGTTTTAAAATTATTTAAAACTTTCTAAAAATAGAAAATATGTCAAATTAAGTCCAAAAATTGTAAAATAAATATTGGGGTGTTCGGGACGATGAAAGAAAGAGAGTGACGAAGACGGATCTAAATTTCGACATCGAGAGACGAAACTAAAAATAGAAACGTCTCGCGTCAAAACAGAAAGTCGCGACGTCACATCAAATAAGATAGTATCGCGGAAGAACGACTTGAGATATGTCGTTCCAAAGTTGTTCCACAATCTAATACTCTCAAAGACGATCACGACGACATATCACACAATAATGTTCAAAATCAAATAGAGTCTAAAATAAACACGTGCACGATCTAGAGCACGTGCACAAAGAAAGTACAATCGGAAACCGACCGTTACATTTCGATATCCTTTTTTCGAAACATTTACGACCACGAACGATTTCAGACTTATGCTACTAATAGTCAAACAATTCTCTATGATCAAAATTCTCATTTCGATACTTGTTTTAACATTGCATTAAGTCTCATGACTTTACCTTAGCTCTAAAGTCGACTACATTTTTATTAACTTAGATAAATTCTTACCAAACAGCTTACTGTTATTTTGAACATGACGTTTGTACACGTACACAGAGATAAATTTCCTCAAGGGCATGCCCATCTCTCAACATCTCTCACTTGCACTCAGGCCCATTTATTCCGGTATCTCATACCGCCTCTACCCATAAGTCTCTCTAGACTTTATGTGGTAGAACCTTCATGACTGGATCTGCTAAACTGTTTATCGTATAGACTTAAGGAGTTTATATGTTCATGTTAGACCACACATTTTAATCTCATCCAAATAATTACCTTGGTCTTTTCGAATCTATAACATATAACTTGCCTGGATCTCATCCAGCTCAACGTCCTTACTTGACACTTAAAATAATATCCTTTTCATACCTTACAAAATGCTTCAAAATAGTCACTGGTTATCTGCACGGTTCATAATCATTTCTGATAAAATGTCAAACTCTTTGACCACTTTATCAAAACATATGTTTCGGCTCCTTGATGCCTCGCATGCCTTTTGTTCGCTCCCACTGACCTTGAAAACTCTCTGGCTGACTCATATAAGTTTGTTCTTCAAAATTATATTTAGAAAACATACTATACATGAATACTCCAGTTTTCATGGTCATCATGAGCATTTACATCGAGTCTGATCTGAATAAATCAATACATAACTGCTGGCGAGAAAATTTCATACAATCTGTTTGTAGGAGTTCTGATGATGATTATTCTCAACCAGCATAACTTGTACTTCACTAATTTCCATCTGCACTTGCAGCCAAAGGAAACACTTTCCTTGGGCACTTCAACTAAGGTCCATACATTATTTACGTGCACGGACCTTTTTTGGATTGCATCAAGCCATTTCTTAGAGTCACCACTTCGAATGGCATCTTGGAAGTTGTCTAGGCAATCATCAACTATGATGTCTTACTCGACTTTTTCGTCTCACGAGGTTCGAGTAATCCTGTGACTTCCTAACGATTAATTTGAGGAATATCATATTGATAAGATTCGCACAGAACCTTATCAAGAACCTAGGCTTTACTATCTGAGATTTGACCCAGTGGGTGGATTGTAACTAGAGTCACTTGCCATGTATCGCACCATATTTAAAAAAGTGCGATTCATGCTCTCCAACACACCGATGTGTTAAGAGACTTGACCTGAGAGAAGATCTCATTCTCTTTTAATTACGCAAGAATTACATAGCTACATATTCGACTCTTCGATCCGATCAAAGCAGTTCAAATACTTCTGTCTCTGTATTATCTATTTTATCGGACTTGTGTTTCATCAAGAACATGTGTCGTAATAAAATAAGATTTCATATCTAGGCTAATTTAGAGTTGGGACCGGGTACATCCGTATGTACGAGACCACAAGTTCTCCAACTCGTTCTCCCACTGTCTTACAGAAGAAGTTATAGTAATCATACCTTTGAGATAAGACTCACAAGTGTTTTTCGACTCATCATACGAGATGTCAAGCGCCCTCTCTTTATGTGACTTGTCTGGTCTGTTCTCTTCGGTACGGCTTAGTTTATTTAGCCATATATTAGAATTCTATAACTTCCATATTCATGTATTTCCACTATTGATACCAATCTTCGTCATGGGTCCATCCCACGAAGTGAGTAGATGAAGTCTACCCAATAAGCTAGGCCCACTAAGAGTGGTATGCCACGGCCCAAAAGCCCTAAAGCCTGCCAAGGAGGATAAACCATTACCAAGTCAAATTGCCAATTAATTTGTCATATGACTTGGTCAAACTCCCACATCAAAAATGGCCACTTCAATAGCAATGAATGAGGCAATAATGGGCTGAATAAGGGGAACAGTTACACTCCTGGATGGACCAATTCAAGGCTCACTAGTGGAGTAGTTAGTGGCCACATTTAAGGGAAGGAGGTTACAAATAAAAGAGGGGGGATAAATATCTCCAAAAAGGGGGAGGAAAGGGGAGGCCAAATCTCTATTTAAAGCTATGGCTAAGTATCATACACACTATCATCTCCCTCTTTAATATCTTCCCCTTCATCTTGCTCTACACGTTTTCATTTAATGGAACTAACTTGAGCGTCAGAGGGGAATCGGTCGGGCCCCAACCCTGACCCCCTAACGATCTTCTCATGATGCAGGATATTGGAGTCATAGTGAAGCTAGGCTAATATCCATCCATGGAGTCCGGTCCTAACTCACCCCAACCCAAAGACGCTCGTTCACGGCTCCCCTTTCTCAGTCGATGAAGGATCAATCCAACGATTGTGTCCTCGTCGGCCTACATACAGTTATCGCCAATTTTGGCTTTAATAACCACCTAATGTAGTATCGTTATACATATTACTCATTGCTTCGAAAGCAAGGTGACGACATTTGCCAAAAAATGTTAGACGTCCTCTAGGGTCCAGGAAACAACAATTGCTCCTTTTTCCAACACATAGGACAATCTATTCCTTTTGTATAATGATTATCCTGAAACCGTGACATCAAATGTGTCACATTTTTAGTTCCTCATACCTTTTCCTTTTCTTATGATAGGTAAAAATTTATTTCTCAACCGACAATCCTCAATGCCTTCTCGGTTCTAAATCACATTTAGATAATACTTTACCCAACAAAAATATTAGCTTTTCAAGCACCTCACGTATCCAAACACTTGAGCTTTACAACCTTGGGTTGACTCAACAAGTTGCTTGACTCAAGATCAGATTTGGATACATGGTCTTGCCCCGCTCATGCACTCATCTTCGAGTCAAACAGTTTGATCGAAGTTTCTAACCTTGTGGATCGAAACCATTTTCCATACAACCTTGAGTTGACTCAACAAACTGTATGGAGAAACATGCTTTGAACGTCAATATTTTCAAGCTGCCCCTCATAGAGGTGAGTGACTAGTAGCGTGCATTTATTTTGTTGGACCCAGAGCTCAAGGAAATCATTGTCCTTAAGCATGTGCTAGAAGGACGCTCTAAAGTCAGTGAGAACATGGTTTAGACTATCAAACTTGATCTCGAGCTGCTATTCCTTAACCAATCATCATGACCAGTTAACATATTCCTTTAGGATATTATGACTTGGATTTTATTAGGTATAACATAGAACTTCCTAAGTTTACATATGTTCATGATTTTTAAATATAGTTAAATTGGATTTTATTCAACTATACACTTTCACCATTTTTGCGATCATCTTAAGCCATATAGATGAACGAATAATAATATTTAGTAGGAAATGGACTCAACCACCCTGAGTCTCACAACCTTGAGTTGACTCAACAAGTTGCTCAACTCTGTGATCGGTAGATGACTCTTCATCAAACACATCGTATGTGATTCTCGTATAGGTTTTTACCCCTAGTCACTTATGACCTTGAGTTGGCTCAACAAATCATAACGACTAGTCTAGTCAAACCCTTGCTTTCTTCTCCAATCCTAACTTACACCGACACTTAGTTATGTTCATGACGCGACGGTTTGGGTTAAGTCGAATTACATCACATGTTGAATGGAAATGGTTCCTAAGAAATATCCATGTTACAGCTTGAGTTGACTCAACAACTATAACTTAAAATCCATGGTTTCCAAATTCCAAATTCCAAAAGCAAGGAGGGTTACGGCTAATCTTGAAGAAGATTTTAAACGTAATTGACTAAATGTATTCGATGGTTTCACATAATCATAATTCACATCCTTGCGGTCCAGCGGAACACGGATCACTATCCCCAGTCAAGCTAGGGTGATCCACAATACTAGTCAAAAACGCTATACCGGATCATGATCCATTGAAGGATACTAATTATTCATATGTGTGGTATCGACTTGAAATGGCTTCATTAAAACTAGTTAATCCTATCAACTAGTTGAATCCTAAAATTCGAAATTATTAGAATTGGTTAATAACATTTATTAATGTCCTTATCAACTATAATGAATGAATTTTAGGGTGCTATCCTAATCATGTATTAGGCATTTAAAGAAGTTTAAATCATAGCATGCCCATCAAAAAAAATTATCTTATAATTTTCTGAAAGCTTTTAATGGCTATCCTAAAAGTATTTCTTGAATTATGACATAATCAATAAGAACTAATATAATAATTAAAAATTTTAACTAAACATTTTAGCATGATAACAGATCAACTAAAATTATCACAAAAAATTTAGCTAAGCATGCAACTTAAAATATCTCATAAATCTAAGTTACATCAATAATTATCATATAATTTTAAAGATCTAATTAATAAAAATTATCACATGATTTTAAAATTAGATCTAATTTTCAAAAAACAATTTTTTGAAAATGAAAACATTACATGGGTAACGACAATTAAATAGCTTAATTAAAACCTCCATCTGATGGAGAAACATGCTGCATCCTATGCACTTTATAATCCAGAACCGTAGATCAATATAGACAGGCTCTGATACCACTGAAGCGTTTTCTGGGTCCTTAGGGCTATAAAATCGACGTCCGGCCTAAGTCGGGCAGATGACGAAATCATAAAAGCAGCGAAAAAACAACTTAAAACTATTTTAAGTTAAGCCCTACAGATTAAACCCTAGCTAAAATCTCTACTATATGGGTTGGGTCCGACCAACCCCTAAAGATAGATCTATCTAACATTTGCAATTATAAACACATGTAAATTAAACTACATACCTTTCACTTCTTTTCCGTAGAATACGAAGTGACATTTTCTGCAACGTTTCTTTGTCTCCGAAGCGATGCCCCGCACTGCTTCTCCCGAGGTGAACCACGTCCCGAGGCGAACCGCATCCCGAGGCGAGCAACACCCTTGTCGGTGAGCCAACCATCTGCCAAAGAAAGTTTCACCTTGAGTGGATCCTCCGTCAATACTTCGGATCCGATCCGAACTCCTTCGTAGCTTTGCTAAAGCTCGATTAGGAGTAAGGAAGAATTAGGGAGAATGAGAGAATATTAATTTAAGTCCTAATCCGAGCGTGCTCAAAACTTTTTGGAGCTTCTCAGATTTGAAGACTTGGTGCATGTTTAAAGGAGGGGGTAGGCCCTTATTTATATAGGCGACTGACCCATCACATTCTCTCCATTTCCAATGTGGGACTAAACGTGTTTGGACAATTTTCTCAACACACAATATGCATTTCACAAATGCAATCTTTGGACAATTAAATCTCTATAACCATTGATCTCTAAGAGCGATGTCACACATCGTTGCGACGAGGGTTAAATGGTGAACGCGTAAGAAAAAATGGCGATCCAATGCGAGTTCGTTTGACCGCGGAAATTATGTTACAAAGTCAGCCAAAATATCTTCTTAATGCACAGACCAGCTGCCATAAGTTTATTAGGGTTTCATAAACCCATGTGGGCCCCACCGTGTGGGGCCCAAGTCAGCTGCGGGCGTGCCACATGGCGAGCCTGCCTGCGCTTTCTGGGCACCCGCCCTTAACAGGAAGGCGGGTCCCACCCGCCCACCTAGTGGGCCCGGGCGGCTCGCACGCCAGGCCAGCCCAAGCCCCGCCAGCCAAGCGGACCTGGGCACCCGCGGGTGCGGGTGCCCGTCTGTCTGGCAGGTCCAGGTGCCTGCCTACCTGGGTGGGCTCGTGCACCACACGTGCCACGCACGTGGGATGGGTCGGGCGCGCCGGACCCGCAATGCCCTATTTGGGCCCTTTTGGCTTGTTATGGCTCTATCTTTCGTGTTTGGAGTCCATTTTGGACGCTGTTTGAACTTGCTTTTAGACCGGGATGATGCCGTCATCCAGGTAACCCTTTTCCATGTGTTTATTATATAAAATATGTACATAAACATTTTACGACAAATTTAATTCCTTTCTGCATCATATGTAATATTTCTATATCTAATATTTAAAATCCATTTGCATATGATACAAATGAACTGCAGGCATACATCCCTCAATATATCCCACTTGCACTCACTTGCACTCAGAATCATTTAGCTCGAATCCAAGAGCTAACTGCAACCTCTTTGAAGTTTTATGCCTCTTGCATCAAATGCATTTTCTCCCTAATCATACCTATTACTTGACGAAGGTCTCACTATGTGTTAAACTCTACAGCTTGACCCTACTACAGTTGGGTCTCGAAACCTCAGGCAGTAGCGACCACGAGCAGCAGGTGTCGTCACTGTTTCGGTATCATAATTATGTGTTTAACTCATCGACATGAGTATTGTCAGGACCACCCTGAATATGTCCGTGATGAATACTGTAGCTTTAGTCCCTTCGTCAAAACTATGTCTCCTAGTCAAGCCTAGGGTACGGTTAAACTGTCAACCCCAATAGCTTGAACTTGGTTAGTCTCCATCGATCTTTCGTCAAATAATGTTGGACTTCTTCCAACATACTTTGGCCAAAGTTTTTCACTAAAAACCGAACCAACACATGCGACACTAACTCCCAATAATGAGAGAGACGAATTCTTTCTTGGTCATTACTCTCCTCGCACGCTTCAAGTGTCACCCAACCAAAGACCTTTTGACAGGCCTTGCCTCGCAGCTAGATCAAAGATCTAGTGACACCGTTCACATACAGGTTCGTACAATGACCTCAAGTCTAGGACCAACTAGCCTATCATCACTGAGAGTTATCACTGACAGATTTGTTATGTTAACCATGTGATAATTCTCGTTGGGTCGTTCAGTGAACTCAATCTCCAATGAGCATATGTGTCTCATCTCTGACTTCGGCAAGTCAAGCGACCATGAGATCATCGTCCCCACTCCATGGTGAAGACAAAGACATACTGGTTTATCCGATGTTTCGATATCCTTTTCTCGAATCATTATGACCACGAACGATTTCCGACTTATGCTACTAACGGTCAAATAATTCTCCATGATCGAGATCCTAATTTCGATACTTGTTTAACCTCGTATTAAGTCTCAGGACTTTACCTAAGTTTTAATGTCGCCTGCATTATTATTAACTTAGATAAATTCTTACCAAACAACTTACTATTATTTTGAACAAGATGTTTGTACACGTACACAGAGATAAATTACCTCGAGGGCATACCCATCTCACAACAGTTTTCCTGTTGTTATATGTTGGATTAATGGCACTGTGTATGAGTTGTTCTGGTTATCGAGTCTGAACTGGTTTGCACAGTTTGTTAGGTCATGTTATGAGTCATGATGTATAACATCATTCATGACATGCGAAGTTTGACTGCATGATCATTGTTTCAGAATTTCCAGATGGATTCGACTGCATGATTTTTGGTTCAGATTTTCCAGATTTATTTTATCGCCCAGTATCGTGCCAATTATCTGTTATTTTCGATTGCAACCCAGAATCTCACCCGGAATCTGGTTGTTGCCTAGTTTATTGGGCAAAAATATCTTCTTGAGATTGTTAATTGATTTATTAACCGAAATGGATCTTTGACTTCAGTTGAGATGATATAAAATCTCTCAAGCAGATTGGCAAGGGAATCCGAATAGATCGGTTCATCATCCTAGGAAGGAGGCTGACGGCTACGAAGGTAGGGATCAAAGGGAGTTTGATCCAGGTCGGTTTTTGTAAGGGATCTTGCAAGGATTACTACACTTTCTCATTCTGGTGAATGAGGCTGACGGCTACGAAGGTATGGATCAAAGGGAGTTTGATTCAGGTCAATTTTTGTTGCAAGGAGATCTTACTATTGTGTTGATTAGAATCACCTATGGTGGTCGTATTAAGGGGGAGGGTGTTCTCCTAATGGAACTACATCATTAGTGATTGTAATCGTTTTTGAATATAGTGGAGTATCTTTTTCTGTATGTGACCTTGCAGATGTAGGTGTGCGCACCGAGTTGCGTTACTAACTGTTGTGTGTTCTTTGTGCTTTCCATATTGTTTTCATGTTCTATGTGATTGAATCCTAGGTACTGACCCTTCATGAATAAACAACAGTTAATTGATTATTGACGTTTAAATTTTCCCAAAGAAAATTAAATTTTCTTTGATCAACGGATATAAGAATAGAAATTGGACTTCGTGAATTAGATATATTTTGATTATCCAAAGGTGTCATGTATACTTGTTTGAGATGTTTAATTTCTTATAGATAATTTCATACCATCTCCTTATGATGATATGTTATATAAATTTTCCAAATAAAAACTACAATATATATATTAATTTGTAATTATTTAAAAATTTATGAAGTATATATTTTTTCCCAGCCGTTACCCTTCATTTGGAAGCCTCACACGTGACCAAATTTAATGGCTTGAACTTTTTTGAATGGCGTAAACAAGTCAAGTTTCACTTATGTGTCTTAGACCTTGACTAGGCTTTGTAGGAAGATGTGTGCCCTCAAGGCAATTTATCGTGATAACATCTTGTTCGATTTTAAATGGTACGAATTATCCTAGAATGAATAAAATGGTTTTAAATAATTGGATAATTTCCTTAGACTTAAAAGTAAGGTCATACACGTATCTAGATGGAGATCTCGATTATGGAAAGTGAATGACCGATAGAAACTTAAGTCTTAAAATGTTCATGGTCATAGATGTGTCGAAAATAGGATATCGACACATCGGACAGGCCATTATGTATTTGTCTTAACCTGAATGGTGATGATGATCTCGTAATCATTCGACCTGGCGAAGTTGGAGACAAGACACATGTGCTCATTGAAGAAAGAGTCCATTGAACGACCCAATAAAGAGTTATCAAATGGTTAAAATTAACTAAACTGTCATTGATAACTCTCAAGAGATGATAGGCAAGTTGTCCTTAAAACTTGAGGTCATTGTACGAACCTGTGCGAGAACGGTGTCACTTAGATCTAAGATTTAGCCTTGAGTCTTCACTCATTGAAAGGTCTTAGGTTGGGTGACAATTGAAGCATACGAGGAAAGTAGTGATCAAGAAAGGATTCATCTCTTCCGTTCATGGGAAGTTAGTGTCATAGGCTCAGTACGGTTCTCGGTGATAAACCTCGACCGGGGTATGTTGTCACGCCCCGCTTCCCAAAAAGGACGGAGGCGAAGCGTGACTAAGGCCCGCTTAGGCCGGGGCTGAGAGCCCAGACCCAATAAGCGTCTGTGGTATTCCAAAACGAAGGAAACAGGTCCCTGCAAGTTAGTACGGAACAACAAAAGTACTGAAAGAGATAGCATTTCATTTTATTCCAAAATAACATCCAAAAGTACTGAGAGTCTAAAACGCCCGAAGGGCTACAACTGCAGAAAAAGAAACTACTGGTGCAAGCACCCAACCTAGGCAAGAAAAACAACAGGTGCTACACACTCAATCTAAACTGGGACAGAACTCTGGATCAGTAACTGGAGGCCTCTAACTCTGGTCCTCCTCTGGGTCGTACTCCGGATCAACGTCCTCCGGCTCTCCGTCAGCTGGCAAGTCCGCCTCGTCGACGTACTCTGGTTCAACACCTGACGTACAGCACCAAAAGAAGGAACTGTACGTCAGGTCAGGTCTACAAACAGGGTTAGACCAAACTACAAGTGTATCAACTTTTAGACAACATTTTACTGGTTGATTAGCATGTTGGGGTTATAACTGAGTAACAAACAGAAGTAACGCAGCAGGAAAGTAAAGCGCAACAAGTAGTAGTCGTAGCGTGTGCTACTAACTACGGAACTAACCTACAGGTGTCATGACAAGTCGGGACGTGACAGAAACAAGGCAAGACAAGACAAGTGAGACACGAAAGGGTTCACGCCTTACGATTCGAGGGGGATCAGACCCTCTTGCCGTGCGCACACTCAACCCAACCCCAAACCCCAAGACAAGACAAGACAAGATATCCGTACAAGGGATCACTCGCTCTAGCTTGGCGAGTGCCCTATTGCCCGCAGGCTGTGTATCCGTACAAGGGATCACTCTCTCTAGCTTGGAGAGTGCCCTATTGCCTGCAGGCTGTGAATCTGTACAAGGGATCACTCGAAGAGTGCCCTATTGCCCAGCGGGTTGTGCAAGATGGGATGGGACGTGACAAGATGGGAAGGGTTATTCTAGGGTGTCTACACACACGCACACACATGGTAGCCCTATGATGTCAAAAGTTATTGTTGGCGGGCTCAGACTTCGTCGTCAAGTCTGAGCCGTCAGGAGTCGTCCCGGACGCTATCATTTCACGTCCGATTCTATTTGTTCACAGTTATCAATTCTAACCAACTAAGGCCTAAGCATGGCCAAAAGTGCAAGTGGATACACTTGCCTGCGATGGCGAGTGTGTCGTCCTCTCGAAGCGTCTCGTCCAAGCGTCTCGTCCGTGGAAGTCCGTCTGAAACAGTGTCGTGGCGACGGTGTCAGGTCTCAATTTCATCAAATCCTATTAGGTTTCGTTTCTAGGTTATTGGGACTATCCTATTCGTCAAAAGTCACATTTTGATGTTTCAGCCTAATCGACGATCTATCCTATGTGCACAGTCAACAAAGTCCGTTCGTCGATTTTCTATGTTCGTACAACGTTTTACTGGGGCTGGAAATAAATTTTAGTTCAAGTTGACGATTTTTAGTTTAGGGTTCAGTCAGCTATTGTGGTGGTTTCTACGAGTTTCGGGGAACCAACCTGAACCGGAGTTTGTCGTAGATTGGAAGTCGTGTCTGAACGGAAGACTACTCAGCTTCAGATCTGGTCCTCGCACGATTCCCCAAAAGTGAAACTTGCGACGATGGCTTACGACGTGTCGCAACGTCGTAGACGGCAAATCCGTTAAGTAGCACACCCAAGTGGGGCCCACAGCAGTGCTAGGGGTCAATGGGGGACCCACAACACCTCTGGAGAACTTGGAGGGACCACCACAGGAGTTGGTGTAGGAGAAACCAAGTTGCGACGAAGTGCTGTCGGTCGGACACCGTCAGTGCGAGGGTTTCTCTCGGTCAGACCGAGAGAAGCTCTCGGTTGGGCGTGGTGCAGTGCAGCGGAGGCGGTGTCGTGGTGAGGTGCGAGGGAATTCCTCGGTCAGACCGAGCGGGCCTCTCGGTCGGACACGGTGGGTGCGGGCGTGCAGCGCTGCGGAGCGATGCGGAGCGATGCGGAGCGATGCGGAGCGATGCGGAGCGGCCTCTCGGTCGGTGCGGAAGATCTCGTCGGTCGGGCGCTGAGGCGGGGGTTGCAACGGTGCGGGGTGCGGAGCGGAGCGGGCTCTCGGTCTGACCGAGTGATGCTCTCGGTCGGAGCGGGCAACAGCAAGGGGGCTTGCAGCGGAGCGCTGCGAGCGGGCGATGCGGGGAGCGGCTCCGGTCGGACACGGGGATTTACGGGGGCGGCCGTCGATCGTGCACTGGGGCGTTCGTCGCAACGTTGCGACGAAGCTTTGGGAGAGGAAACGGCGGCTTGGGTTTTGTGTGATGCGGAAATTAGCTAGCCTAGGGCTAATATAAATAGGAAAGAGGGTTAGGGCTAGGTCTAGGGTTTAAGAAAACGTAATTAAATAATTAAAATAATTAATTTACAATAAATTTACTCTCCTCTCCCTCACGCAAGTTGGGTGCGGCCAAAAATTCTGAAATTTGGTCTAAAAATTCTTTAATACGTTATTATAATATAGGAATTTTATCAGAATTAAAACACTTATAAAAATAGGTTTTAAAATTATTTAAAACTTTCAAAAAAAATGGAAAATAGGTCAAATTAAGTTCAAAAATTGTAAAATAAACATTGGGGTGTTCGGGGCGATGAAAGAAAGAGAGTTGAGAAGACGGATCCAAATTTCGACGTCGAGAGACGAAACTAAAAATAGAAACGTCTCGCGTCAAAGTAGAAAGTCACGACGTCACATCAAATAAGTTAGTATCGCGGAAGAACGACTCGAGATATGTCGTTCCAAAGTTATTCCACAATCTAATACTTTCAGAGACGATCACGTCAACATATCACACGATAATGTTCAAAATCAAATAGAGTCAAAAATAAACACGTGCACGATCAAAAGCACGTGCACAAAGAAAGTACGATCGGAAACCGACTGTTACATCCTCCCCAACTTAGAAATGATTCCGTCCTCGGAATCAACATCAAACATCGCTGGGGAAAAGATGCGGAAAGTGCTCTCTCATATCATCCTCACGCTCCCAGGTGGACTCTCCAGGTGATCCGTGACACCACATCACTCTCACCAGGTCGACAATCTTATTCCTCAACTGCTTCTGTCGACGGTCCAGGATCTGCACAGGCTGCTGGTCATATGTCAGGTCCAGGCGAACTATAATCTCTGAGAAATCAACCGTTTGCGACGGATCACTGACGTACCGACGTAGCTGAGATACGTGGAATACGTCGTGAACACCCTCCAAAGATGGTGGCAGAGCAAGGCGGTAGGCCACTGCTCCCACACGTTCTAGCACATCAATTGGCCCAATATACCTCGGACTCAGATTTCCCTTCTTCCCAAAATGAATAACTCCGTGGTTCGGAGAAATCTTAAGGAAGACGTGATCTGCAGGTTGAAACTCCAAAGGTCTCCTCTTGGCATCTGCCCAATGGTTGAAGCAATCCTGTGCAACTCTAAGCTTCTCCCTGATATCTCTCACGACATCCACAGCTTCCACTATCATCTCTGGACCCAACAGCTCCCGATCTCCGATGTCATCCCAGCTCAGTGGCGAGCGACATTTCCTTCTATATAAGGCAGCAAACGGCGACATGCCAAGGCTCGCCTGGTAGCTGTTGTTATACAAGAACTCCACCAAGTGAAGATGGTCCTCCCATGATCCCTTCAAATCGAGCGTACAAGCTCGCAGCATATCCTCCAAAATCTGAATAGTCCTCTCGGACTGGCCATCAGTCTACGGGTGGTACGTCGTGCTGAAACTCAGACTCGTACCCAAATGCTCCTGCAGACTTCTCCAGAACTGAGATGTGAACCTCGTGTCTCGGTCAGACACAATGCTCACGGGGACTCCATGTAAGCGTACAATCTCCTGCACGTACATGGTCTACGTTACAACCAACTCAAGAGGAAATTAAATATAGAAGTGAAAGTAGAAATGAAATTATACCCCCAGATATTTCTTCGCCAAAGCTTCCGTTGACTGGCCCAATTGGAATGGGATAAAGTGTGCAGACTTGGTCAACTGATCTACGATCACCCAAACTGCATCGTTCTGCCTCGGGGTCCGAGGTAAACCAGTCACGAAGTCCATCGTAATATGTTGCCACTTCCACTCCAGAATAGGAAGCGGTTACAGCAACCCAGCAGTACGATGGTGCTCAGCCTTCACCTGTTGGCATATCAAACACTTGGCAACGCTCCGTGCTACACTCCTCTTCATGCCAATGCACCAATAGTTCAGACGGAGGTCCTTATACATATTGGTGCCTCCAGGATGTATATAATATGGCGAGCTATGAGCCTCGCTCAACAGCTCCTCGCGAACATCACCTGCAGGTACACAGAGTCTGCTACCGTACCGTAGCGAACCATCCTCATGAATCACGAACTCTGTCCGTAGTCCAGCTTCAACCTGCCTCCTGATCCTCTGCAGTTTCGGATCTCCTGCCTGTGCTGCCTTGATCCGATCCACGATCGTGGACTGAATCTGCAAATTCATGAATGAATGGACTACACCAGGTAGGACAACCTCCAAATCCATCTCTCTCAGCTCCTGCTGAATCCTCCAGTCGGCTGTATGCATCATCGCAGTAGGAAGTCTACTCAAGGCATCCGGCACTACGTTCACCTTCCCCAGATGATACTGCAAATCAATCTCGTAGTCAGCCATGAGCTCTAACCATCGCCTCTGACGCATGTTGAGCTCCTTCTGCGTAAAGATGTACTTCAAGCTCTTGTGATCGGTGAAAATCTTCACACTCTCACCTAGCAAGAAGTGCCTCCAAATCTTCAGTGCAAAAATCACTGCTGCCAACTCCAGATCGTGCGTCGGGTAATTCTTCTCATGAGTCCTCAACTGACGAGAAGCGTACGCGACCACATGGCCATGCTGATGCAAGACGCATCCTAGGCCCTTCCCTGATGCATCACAATATACTTCGAAGCCTCCGCTTCGATCCGGTATTACCAACACCGGTGCCATGGTCAATCTCGCCTTCAAGATACTGAAGGCCTCCTCACAAGCATCTGACCAAAGAAACTCCACGTCCTTCCTCGTCAGCTTCGTCATCGGCTCTGTAATCTTCGAAAAATCCTTGATGAACCGCCGATAATAGCCTGCTAAGCCAAGAAAACTCCTGATGTCTGATGCTGACTGTGGAGTCGACCAATCTCTGACTTCTCGGACCTTCTCCGGATCTACAGATATGCCATCACCGGACACCACGTGTCCCAGTAATGCGACTCTGTCCAGCCAGAACTCGCACTTGCTATACTTGGCATAAAGCTTGTGTCGCCTCAGCGTCTCCAGCACTGTCCTCAGATGACAGCTGTGCTCCTCCTCAGACTTCGAATAAATAAGAATGCCGTCAATGAAGATAACGACAAACTTATCCAGGAAGTCGTAGAAACTCAAATTCATCAAATTCATGAACACAGCTGGAGCATTAGTCACACCAAACGGCATGACCACGAACTCATAATGTCCGTACTTCGTCCGGAAAGCCGTCTTCGGAACGTCACCCTTCTTCACCTTCAACTGATGGTACCCGCTCCTCAAGTCCAACTTCGAGAAGACTCTCGAACCTCCAAGCTGGTCAAAGATATCGTCGATGCGCGGCAGTGGATACTTATTCTTCACGGTGACAGCATTCAATCCTCGATAGTCCACGCACATCCTACGGGACCCATCCTTCTTCTTCACGAGCAAAACTGGTGCACCCCATGGTGACACACTAGGGTGGATGAAATCCTTCTGCAGCAACTCATCTAACTGCTTCCGCAGCTCCTCGAGCTCAGCGGGAGCCATACGGTACGACGCCTTCGATATCGGTTGCGCTCCTGGCATAAGATCTATACCAAATTCTAGAGCTCTGTCGGGTGGCAGACCCGAGATATCCTCCGGGAAGACGTCGTTGAAGTCTCTGACGACTGCTGGTCGCTCGATCTCCATCTCCATCTGCATGGTTGCAACAATCGGCACCTCCGGCTTGGCCCGAAATCTGATGGGCCCAAGCGACTCATCCCTGCTGCGGAACTCGAACTCCGGATGGCCTGGAATCTGGAACACCACCCTCTTGCTGTGACAGTCGATCGAGGCATGGAAATCTCCCAACCAATCGATGCCAAGAACGACATCGAAGTGTGGCAGATCATGGACAATGAAATCTGCAAAGAGCTCGAGTCCACTGACCACCAAAGAAATCGATCGACATCCCAAGTTCACTGTCACCACTCCGTTTCCTGTGGTGATGTCCCAACACTTAGGGAGTGTATGGGTGGGAATGGAGTGCTTTGTTACAAACCTCCGGGATATGATGCACATAGATGCACCGGAGTCGAACAAAGCCAAGGCCGGGTGAGAGGACACTAGAATGGTGCCTAAGATATAAACAACTATGGTCAAACCAAGATACTCTAACAAGCAAGTCAACCAAGCAACACAAAATAATAAGATCTAAACTATGAAATGAAAGACTAGAATCAAGAGTTACCTGCTATAACTCCATCCAGCCCCTCAGTCTCAACAGCAGTCATGGTGTACGCCGGCCTCTGGGGTTGTGCTGCTCTCTGAAACATCTGCCTTTGTGGCGCCAAAGGTGGTCCACGAGGAGCAGGTCCTCTCTGAACTGGAGCAGGCGCTCTCATCTGCAGCGGGGCTGACGCTCCAACTACGGCATGACGAGCTCTCGGACAATCCTTCGCAGCATGCGAGGCATCTCCACAAACTAAGCATAGCCCCATCTTCTTCCTGCAGGTGGCCTGAACATGTCCAGGCTTTCCGCAAAAGTGGCACGGGCCCTTGCCCTGAATCTGAACTGGTGCTCCAGGCCTCTTGAATGGTACTGTCTGAACTGGCCTCATCGTCGGCCTAGCAGGTGGCCGGTACTGCTCCATGGGACGCTTCCCCTTATCAGCTGGAGGGTCGGGCAGAAGAGCTATGAGCTCATGATTCTTCGCAGCATCAAGCACCTCCCTCATAGTCGAGAAACTTGCCGAAGACATAGAAGCCTGAATCTTCGGACGCAGTCCCTGACGAAAGCAATCAGCTCGCTTCTCCTCCTTCCTCACCATATGCGGGGCAAAACGGCTCAGCATCTCAAACTCAGCTTCATACTCCTCGACAGTCATATCCCCCTGCTTCAGATCTATAAACTTGCTCAGCAGCTCCCTCCTAGCAGACTTGGTGAAATATTTGTCCTTGAACATCGATCTGAAGGTCTTCCACCCCACTGGCTTCTCAAGACGCATCTCCTCGATGCGCCACCAGTTCCTCGCATTCTCCGTCAGCTGCATCTTCGCTATCTCCACTCGGGTATCGTCTGGAATCTTCGCAGCAACTAACTTCTCCTCCGTGCCCTGGATCCACTCGTCAGCAGCTAGGGGTCCCTCCTTCCCCGAAAATGTCCTCGGCTGGAGCTCGTTGAACTGCTTCACTCCTGGAACAGCTCGTGGGGCAGGCGGAGGTGGTGGTGGTGCAACTAGAACAGCCTGGGCAGCACGCTGGGACTGCTGAACCAAATGATGCTGAACATCCAGCATCTCCCTTATCACACCCAGAAACTGACAGAAGTCTCCGCCCTGGTCCTCCGGAACTCCATCGCCTAAGTTCCCCGATCGGGTAACATGTCGTCCTGCCATCCTATTGACAGAAACACAGAGGTTAGACTCGTACAATTACTGGATGATAATAAAATGAATTTCAATACTTCTATTGTTCCGTATTTGCAGAAAGAGGGTACCTGCATGGGCCACCACTAAAACCTGTCACGCCCTGCTTCCCAAAAAGGACGGAGGCGAAGCGTGATTAAGGCCCGCTTAGGCCGGGGCTGAGAGCCCAGACCCAATAAGCGTCTGTGATATTCCAAAACGAAAGAAACAGGTC
This sequence comes from Scilla litardierei, assembly GCA_030789695.1. NCBI lineage: Eukaryota > Viridiplantae > Streptophyta > Magnoliopsida > Asparagales > Asparagaceae > Scilla > Scilla litardierei. The sequence continues at coordinate 40,899,696 of CM061140.1, read as the reverse complement.
CCTGCAAGTTAGTACGGAACAACAAAAGTACTGAAAAGGATAGCATTTCATTTTATTCCAAAATAACATCCAAAAGTACTGAGAGTCTAAAACGCCCGAAGGGCTACAACTGCAGAAAAAGAACTACTGGTGCAAGCATCCAACCTAGGCAAGAAAAACAATAGGTGCTACACACCCAATCTAAACTGGGACAGAACTCTGGATCAGCAACTGGAGGCCTCTAACGCTGGTCCTCCTCTGGGTCGTACTCCGGATCAACGTCCTCCGGCTCTCCGTCAGCTGGCAAGTCTGCCGCGTCGATGTACTCTGGCTCAACACCTGACGTACAGCACCAAAAGAAGGAACTGTACGTCAGGTCAGGTCTACAAACAGGGTTAGACCAAACTACAAGTGTATCAACTTTTAGACAATGTTTTACTGGTTGATTAGCATGCTGGGGTTATAACTGAGTAACAAATAGAAGTAACGCAGCAGGAAAGTAAAGCGCAACAAGTAGTAGTCGTAGCGTGTGCTACTAACTACGGGACTAACCTACATGTGTCATGACAAGTCGGGATGTGACAGAAACAAGGCAAGACAAGACAAGTGAGACACAAAAGGGTTCACGCCTTACGGTTCGAGAGGTATCAGACCCTCTTACCGTGCGCACGCTCAACCCAACCCCAAACCCCAAGACAAGACAAGACAAGATATCCGTACAAGGGATCACTCGCCCTAGCTTGGCGAGTGCCCTATTGCCCGCAGGCTGTGTATCCGTACAAGAGATCACTCTCTCTAGCTTGGAGAGTGCCCTATTGCCCGCAGGCTGTGAATCTGTACAAGGGATCACTCGAAGAGTGCCCTATTGCCCAGTGGGCTGTGCAAGACGGGACGGGACGTGATAAGACGGGAAGGGTTATTCTAGGGTGTCCACACACACGCACACGCATGATAGCCCTATGATGTCAAAAGTTGTTGGTGTCGGGCTCAGACTTCGTCGTCAAGTCTGAGCTGTCAGGAGTCGTCCCGGACGCTATCATTTCACGTCCGGTTCTATTTGTTCACAGTTATCAATTCTAACCAACTAAGGCCTAAGCACGGCCAAAAGTGCAAGTGGATACACTTGCCTGTGATGGTGAGTGTGTCGTCCTCTCGAAGCGTCTCGTCCAAGCGTCTCGTCCACGGAAGTCTGTCTGAAACAGTGCCGTGGCGACGGTGTCAGGTCTCAATTTCATCAAATCCTATTAGGTTTTGTTTCTAGGTTATTGGGACTATCCTATTCGTCAAAAGTCACATTTTGATGTTTCAGCCTAATCTACGATCTATCCTATGTGCACAGTCAACAAAGTCAGTTCGTCGATTTTCTATGTTCGTACAACGTTTTACTGGTGCTGGAAATAAATTTTAGTTCAAGTTGAAGATTTTTAGTTTAGGGTTCAGGCAGCTATTATTGGGGGTTTCTACGAGTTTCAGGGAACCAACCTGAACCGGAGTTTGTAGTAGATTGGAAGTCCTGTCTGAACGAAGGACTCCTCAGCTTCAGATCTGGTCCCCGCATGATTCCCCAAAAGTTGAAACTTGCGACGATGGCCTACGACGTGTCGCAACGTCGTAGACGGCAAATCTGCAAAGTAGCACACCCAAGTGGGGCCCACAGCAGTGCTAGGGGTCAATGGGGGACCCATAACACCTCTGGAGAACTTGGGAGGGCCCACCACAGGAGTTGGTGTGGGAGAAACCAAGTTGCGATGAAGTGCTGTCGGTCGGACACCGTCGGTGCGAGGGTTTCTCTCGGTCAGACCGAGAGAAGCTCTCGGTCGGGCGTGGTGCAGCGCAGCGGAGGCGGGGTCGTGGTGCGGTGCGAGGGAATTTCTCGGTCAGAACGAGCGGGCCTCTCGGTCGGACACGGTGGGTGCGGGCGTGCAACGCTGCAGAGCGATGCGGAGCGGCCTCTCGGTCGGTGCGGAAGATCTCGTCGGTCGGGTGCTGAGGCGGGGGTTGCAACGGTGCGAGGTGCGGAGCGGAGCGGGGTGCGGAGCGGGCGCTCGGTCAGACCGAGCGATGCTCTCGGTCGGAGCGGGCGACAGCGAGGGGGCTTGCAGCGGAGCGCTGCGAGCGGGCGATGCGGGGAGCAGCTCCGGTCGGGCACGGGGATTTGCGGGGGCGGCCGTCGGTCGTGCACTGGGGCGTTCGTCGCAACGTTGCGACGAAGCTTTGGGAGAGAAAACGGCGGCTAGGGTTTTGTGTGATGCGGAAATTAGCTAGCCTAGGGCTAATATAAATAGGAAAGAGGGTTAGGGCTAGGTCTAGGGTTTAAGAAAACGTAATTAAATAATTAAAATAATTAATTTAAAATAATTTACTCTCCTCTCCCTCACGCAAGATGGGTGCGGCCAAAAATTCTGAAATTTGGTCTAAAAATTCTTTAATATGTTATTATAATATAGGAATTTTATCAGAATTAAAACACTTATAAAAATAGGTTTTAAAATTATTTAAAACTTTCAAAAAAATGGAAAATAGGTCAAATTAAGTCCAAAAATTGTAAAATAAACATTGGGGTGTTCGGGGCGACGAAAGAAAGAGAGTGGAGAAGACGGATCTAAATTTCGACATCGAGAGATGTAACGACTGGTTTTTGTGTAATTGGATTATCTATATTAAAATATATGCTTGGTGGATTTTCTCCTTGGATGTGTGGTTTTCGTCGCCATAGCTTTCACTTTCGATCGTTTCGTCGTGATTTTCTAGCTTCTTCCTTCGATCGTCGATTTCGGAGTAAGTCATTCGCGACGAGCTTCAAATCGCTCATATCTTAGAGTTAGAGTGATCTTAGAAGCCATAGGAATCTTCCCGAAGCTCTGCGATTCGAATCGACACTTTTAGTGCATCTTAGTTGGTTCGAGAAGGGGAACCAACCGACTAGATTGAGATCTAGTCGGTCGGCAACTCTACTCAAACCGACTAGTTCCTTGGATTAATTTTACTTAAGTTACTGTTTCTGTTTAGTCGGTCTAAGTTCATCTTTCGACCGACTAGTTGTTAAACTAGTCGGTTAAGTTTTGTACTCAGACCGACTAATTCTTAGTTCTTCTGTGCAGTCGAGTACTGTTCATTCTTAGTCGGTCTAAGAACGTTCGTCGACCGACTAGATGAGAAACTAGTCGGTCAGTAGTTGTTCTTTGACCGACTAAATCTAAATCCTATTTCTGTACAGGAGTTACTGTTTGGACTTAGTCGGTCTGCGTTGGTCAACCGACCGACTAGTTCCCAAACTAGTCGGTCAGTGGTTGTTCTCTGACCGACTAATCAGTGCCAAAACCCTAATTTCTGGGCAGCCGCCTGCCCTTCCTATTTAAACCCCTCCTAAACGTTTTCTTCTCCTTCCTCACAACCCAAAACCCTAGTTTCTCCCCCATTGAGCCCCCTTCTTCCCCAAACCATTGATCCTTCATCCCCAAACCATTGATCCTTCATCCCAAGCTCATCCATCACCATCCAAACCCTCATTTCACATATCCTACCTCTCCTCAACCTCAAACCCTCATCAAATCCCCCAAAACCCTATTTCTCCAAACTTCTCCAATCATTTCCAGATCTGAACCCTAGGTTCACCGGCGCGTTTCTTCCGTTGCCGTGGTTGCTCGGCATCATTCATCCGCTTCTTCACGGTAATACTCGATTCTTTAGTTTTAGCATAACCCATTTGTGTTCTTATGAAACCCCTAATGAAATGAATATTGTTTGTTGTTTGTTTCTCCGTAACAGCGACTTTCCTGTAGATTAGCGTCCGTGGGACGAACCCTCGTTGATCGTCATCCTCGGTGTTAGGCAAGTGAAACTTGCCACTTAGGGTTTAGGCCATGTTTTAGGCCATTTGCTAGTTGTAGCGTAAAAGAGACTAGACGATGAAATGATAGCCGCCTAGACGCCTTTTGATCTAGTTTGACAACGAAACTAGATCTGTCACCTCATATGACCTAGCTTGACAACGAAGCGAGATCCAACCCTGTCAACTTGTTGTTCATGCAAATTAAACTGCCGTATGTGATTCTTTTAACTGTACGCCTTACTACATGCCATGTCATCCATGCATCTTTAACTGCCATGTTTAATTCAATTAACGGTACGCGAATATCTGTTCATGTCATTGCATTTCGCCTGCCATGTCTAAATTCAATTAACGGTACGTGAATATCTGCTCATGTCATTGCATGTTGAATACTCATCGTGATTGCGTAGCTTTGCTACATACTTGTACTTCCTGGCTCGTGACCAGAAGCGAGCATAGTGAGTTGCTAACCCCAACGCTCGATATTGAGGCTAGGTGCACCCCTATGCCAAATACACTTCCTGATTCGTGATATAGAAAGCGAGCTCCTGTGCGGGGCAACCCTGGCTCATTTACTGAGCTCGTGTGCGGGGACCCTGGCTTGTTTACGTGTGGGTATTGGGGGTAAGAGTTAAGCGGCCAATCAACTGGGAGTCTACCCGATCAGCAACTGCAGTGGTAAGGCGTAAACTCTGGGTTTTGGGGTAGTTGTTAAGCGGCCAATCAGCGTGAATGCCAAACCATTCAGCTGTAAGGTGTAAACATCTACAAACAACTTGAAACATGAATAGTAAATTGATTGAGATTGTTAGTAGCTTGGCTACTCTTGACTTGTCCCGATAATTGTTCTCTTGTACTTATTGTTTCACCATGTCCTACTTGTGCACTCATGTTATAACTGCCATGTCATGCATACTATAACTGCAAGGTTGCTAGTTGCCTTACTTATAGTTTCCTTGCCCAAGTCTTTTAGACTTGCTGACATGTGCCCCCTTTCTCTTTTGGGTGACACATGTTAGATCCAGAGCCTGAGTACCTTGTTGCAGGACGATTTGTTCGCTGACGTCGAGCCCGAGCTTGTGTTGCTGACGGGGAGTACGTGGACACTGGGGACCAGTCCTAGTGTCTTCGTTGTGTTTCCTTTTTGTTTTAGGACTGCTGTTTTATTGTTGGTGCGTGGCACCCTTGTATGTATGTTATACTTTGTAGGCCATGTTGGGCCTTAGACTCTTTTTCCTTTAGCCTGGTGGCTTTTCTGTCATATTGTAATTCATTCAATGGATATTCAGAGATTTCTCTTTTGTCTCTTTCCTTTATTATTATTGTTGTTTCGTTTGCGTTGCAAGGACCTGCCATATGATAATTTTTACGCTTATCAGACTTGGAGTTTCACAGCTTCAAGTCTGAGCGGACCTATTCACGTCTCGCCTCCACATTTTTGGGAAGCGGGGCGTGACAGGTTTTAGTGGTGGCCCATGCAGGTCCATTTGCAAATGCGAACTATCGGAACAACGATAATAATTATAGAATGTCCATTAAATAAATTAGAACATCCAAGTTATAAGCCCGGAGTCTAGGTTTTTAGCGTTTCTATGTCTTAGGTGGCTGGTAGGCGTGTTAGAGCGTCTGTCCCAGCTTGGCAGGAAATCCATTAGATCAGGACCATAGTGAGACTTAGTTAGACGTCCGTGCTTGCTAGTTAGAGGCCCCTGATTGTTAGTTAGACTCCCCACTAGGAGTTGATTTGGTCGTCGTAGGAGTTACCTTAGTGGTTCCTGTCTAGCTTTGACTAGGATAGACTTCTAGAATTCTTTGGTCTCTCGCTTGGGTTCATCGATTTCGGACCAAGCTGAACTCGTTTCATCACTGTCTAGCCCTTAGGGAGTCTTAGCGCTTAGTTCCATAATCTTTAGTTGGTTGACCGTAGGAGTTTCCGTAGATTTTCCTAAGTCATAACCTAGGCGTATTTATGTTTTGATCATCCGACCAAATCCCTTGCCTCGATTCCCATGACCACCACGTTTCTATAATCGTTGATCCTTCGAATGTCCCCATTCACAAGGCTTAATTTCTTTTAAAGGTATTTTCTGATTTCCCTTATTAAAGTTTTCGCTAAGTTTAAATTTTGTTTTAACCCCGCTACGTATATACTTAAAATTTCTCACTTTTCGATTGAGTCAAATTCCTTGTAGATTTCGGAGTCTAATGGTTGTAATTATAATTGCTATCTCGTAACCATTTTCGTGTCTATATTTTCACCTTTCGGTTTAAAGACTCCAATACTATTTTGGAAAATTCGATATACCATTTTCTAACTATAAGATCCATTTTAATCGCATAGCATACATACTTTAAAATCTTTTTCAAGCTAAATGGAATTTCAATTGTTGTATGTATACTTATATCTCGTACTCTTTCGTTGACTTAAATTAATTTTTGAAATTCGAAAGTTTTGACGAGATTTTGATTACTGTTTTATAATGTTTTACAGCCTATACCTTTCATACCTATTTGAATATCTTGTCCCTTTTCATAGATCGATTTAATTCTGAGCCGCAATTCTATTTTCCAAATTCGATTTATGAATTTTCCTTTCTTATTTATGCTATTCAAATGACTCGTCGTGCTCCCTTAATATACTTTTCAAGTCACAGATGATTTCAGCTTTCAACAAAAATCAAAGTTATGTTCAAACATTTTCCCGACTACAGATTTTTGGAAAATTACGTTTCCGTAACCACTTTCCTTGTCCTCAATTCACATGACCACCTCATTACAATTATCCTTGATCTTTCAAATGTTTTCCGTTGCAAATCTTGATTCTTCCAAAGTTATTTTCGAATGCTTTCCTTATTTGAAGTTTCACTCAATTCAAATTTTGTTCTAAACTTCTTTAAATATGTCTCCCTAAATTTCGATGGAGTTAAAAGTCGTTCTTGAATTTTGAAGACTTTTGGTCGTAATTTTAAAATTACTATCTTGTACTATTTTTCTAACAATGTATCTTTCGCATTTCGATTTTTTTTAAACTTTATTACTATCCTGATGGTTCGATATACCGTCCTTTTTCCTAACTACAAAAATTTATTTTAACCACTTATCTTACATGCCTTTAGGGGTATTTTTCCAAAACTGAATGGACTTCAACTAATTTTTTTATCAATTATGGGTTCGTCGTACTCGTACTTCAAAAGTTTTTATACCAACACGTTCTTTTGGCAAATCCTTATTTACCTAAAAGTATCTTCGATCTTCTTCTTTCGTTAAGTTTAAATTTGTTCGAAACACTCTTGATATATGTAAGGTTTCATGCTCCTTCGCCGACTTAAATTATTTATGTTTTTAAATATCGAAACTTGTGTTGAGATTTTTAGATTAGAAGTTTATAATATTTTCTGCATATACTTTCGTATCGATATAAATGTCTTGTCCCTTTTCATATACGAATTTCATTCCGAACAGTATTTCTATTTTCCTAACTCGATTCATAATTTCTTTTCTTACATGTGCCATTAAAATTTTATTCGAAAATACCTCGTGCTTACCCTTAATAAACTTTTCAAGTCCCTTTGGACTTCGGCTTTTAGCAAAGTCGACTTTATGCTCAACATTTTCCATATTTCAGATTTTTGTTATAAAAAAATTATTACTATTTCGAAATCATTCCTGACTTAGACCCTTCATAAAACGGTTTAAAAGTTTTAATACTGACTTGATGAGTTTAAATATCCTTTTCAATTTCCATACTACTAAGTTATTATCTTTCCATTCACCATACACACTTTTAAGATAATTTCTAAAATATGACTTCAATTATTTTTATATATCGGTACCACGTTCGTTTTGCTCGTACATTAAGATCTTGTATAAATCAATTTTTGTTGGCAAATTGGTTTATTTGGGATTTCTCTTCAGTTTTAAGATTTGGAAAACCTTTAGCATGCGCTTAAATTCTCCACACTATACTTGATCTGATTTCGATCTTCAAATCTCAAGACTTTTCCAAAAATTTTAGATTGCTGCCGCATAACATTTCTGACCTATGTTTTAATGTTCGAGTAAATGATTTCCTTTTTCCTCATGATGATTTTATATAAGCCAATACACCACTTTTCCTCTTATTACGTATATTCGTCTCAAACTCGCTTTCAAACAACTTGTTTATCGACCTCTAAATAATTTTATACAAACGAGGACTCCGACTTTTTGAAGTACAACGGTCTTCGAATTCACGTATTTTAACTTATGTTGTTTACACTACCTTTTTACGTATTCCTTAAGGGTATCATTGCATCATCTTTCCACCTAAACATTCACAGTCTTACCCTGATTCCCCTAACCAAATTTGGCTCCTTATCTTCGTCCTAGCTGAACCCATGTTTTTCGATCTTTCTATTCGTCATGATCTAGGTTCGGTTCTTTCATATTGTCTAGCCCATAGAGCTTGTCGTTGCCTGTGTCAACCTGGTTATAGTTTGGTGGGCCCATTAGTTAGTGGTTATGTCGTCGTTGTGTTGATTTCGTGGTGTGTATATAGTGGTATGGGTGTTGGCAATTGTATGTTGTGTGTAGGTAATTTTCTGCTTGAGTATGATGTGATATACGTATGATAACAGAATGATAATTTTGATTGGTACTACTTGTTTTATGAGATGTCGTATGCGTGTATATTAGGAGGTATACCCGACTATTGCATCTCTTAAACTTGTATGTAGTTGATGTGTTGATACGGTAATTATAAATGGAAGGATATGGCGTGAAAATATGTGATACGTGGATGTGTATGCCTTGGAGTGGTATTGGTATGTGTATGGATGCTGTCTTACGCATATAAATGTCCTGCTATGATTTGAGTCTCACTCAAGCTGAGTGGGTATACTCTATGCACTTTGGTATAATTGTATGTGGTGGTGAATAGTGATGGATGATGTATGTATGGTGTTTGAGTTGTTTGTGCTTGGTTGTGTTACGCACACGATTGTGGGTGGCTATACCAATATATAGTTATAGGACTATATGTGGGGTGAAAATATGGTGAATATTTGCATATATTTGAATGACTAAATAAATGTGAAATTATTTTCAAATAAGAGAGGCTTGGTTATTTTCTTCTAGTAAGTAATAAGTGTTTATTGTTGTATAAATATATTGACTATATATATGTGATTGAGATACGTGTATGAAATTGATTGACTATAATAAGTATGAGTGTACTATGTGCGTGAAAATATGTATGTAGTGGTAGTAATATTTGATTTCTAGTGCATATGTATAAAAGCACTCGAAATGAAAGTACTTGGTTGAATTTATGATGTGATATTGGTTGAGGGTAGTTACCCGAGCGACTATATATATGTTAGAAAGTCCGAAGACGGACTTTATTCTAAGGTAGGTAGGATGTAACGACTGGTGTTTGTGTAATTGGATTATCTATATTAAAATATATGCTTGGTGGACTTTCTCCTTGGATATGTGGTTATCGTCGCCATAGCTTTCACTTTCGATCGTTTCGTCGTGATTTTCTAGCTTCTTCCTTCGATCGTCGATTTCGGAGTAAGTCATTCGTGACGAGCTTCAAATCGCTCATATCTTAGAGTTAGAGTGATCTTAGAAGCCATAGGAATCTTCCCGAAGCTCTGCGATTCGAATCGACACTTTTATTGCATCTTAGTTGGTTCGAGAAGGGGAAACAACCGACTAGATTGAGATCTAGTCGGTCGGCAACTCTACTCAAACTGACTAGTTCCTTGGATTAATTTTACTTAAGTAACTATTTCTGTTGAGTCGGTCTAAGTTCATCTTTCGACCGACTAGTTGTTAAACTAGTCGGTTAAGTTTTGTACTCAGACCGACTAATTCTTAGTTCTTCTGTGCAGTCGAGTACTGTTCATTCTTAGTCGGTCTAAGAACGTTCGTCGACCGACTAGATGAGAAACTAGTCGGTCAGTAGTTGTTCTTTGATCGACTAAATCAAAATCCTATTTCTGTACAGGAGTTACTGTTTGAAATTAGTCGGTCTGCGTTGGTCAACCGACCACTAGTTCCCAAACTAATCGGTCAGTGGTTATTCTCTGACCGACTAATCAGTGCCAAAACCCTAATTTCTGGGCAGCCGCCAGCCCTTCCTATTTAAACCCCTCCCAAACGTTTTCTTCTCCTTCCTCACGACCCAAAACCCTAGTTTCTCCCCCATTGAGCCCCCTTCTTCCCCAAACCATTGATCCTTCATCCCAAGCTCATCCATCACCATCCAAACCCTCATTTCACATATCCTACCTCTCCTCAACCTCAAACCCTCATCAAATCCCCCAAAACCCTATTTCTCCAAACTTCTCCAATCATTTCCAGATCTGAACCCTAGGTTCACCGGCGCGTTTCTTCCGTTGCCGTGGTTGCTCGGCATCATTCATCCGCTTCTTCACGGTAATACTCGATTCTTTAGTTTTAGCATAACCCATTTGTGTTCTTATGAAAACCCTAATGAAATGAATATTGTTTGTTGTTTGTTTCTCCGTAACAGCGACTTTCCCGTAGATTAGCGTCCGTGGGACGAACCCTCGTTGATCGTCATCCTCGGTGCTAGGCAAGTGAAACTTGCCACTTAGGGTTTAGGCCATGTTTTAGGCCATTTGCTAGTTGTAGCGTAAAACAGACTAGACGGTGAAATGATAGCCGCCTAGACACCTATTTGATCTAGTTTGACAACGAAACTAGATCCGTCACCTCATATGACCTAGCTTGACAACGAAGCGAGATCCAACCCTGTCAACTTGTTGTTCATGCAAATTAAACTGCCGTATGTGATTCTTTTAACTGTACGTCTTACTACATGCCATGTCATCCATGCATCTTTAACTGCCATGTTTAATTCAATTAACGGTACGCGAATATCTGTTCATGTCATTGCATTTCGCCTGCCATGTCTAAATTCAATTAACGGTACGTGAATATCTGCTCATGTCATTGCATGTTGAATACTCATCGTGATTGCGTAGCTTTGCTACATACTTGTACTTCCTGGCTCGTGACCAGAAGCGAGCATAGTGAGTTGCTAACCCCAACGCTCGATATTGAGGCTAGGTGCACCCCTATGCCAAATACACTTCCTGATTCGTGATATAGAAAGCGAGCTCCTGTGCGGGGCAACCCTGGCTCATTTACTGAGCTCGTGTGTGGGGACCCTCGCTCGTTTACGTGTGGGTATTGGGGGTAAGAGTTAAGCGGCCAATCAACTGGGAGTCTGCCCGATCAGCAACTGCAGTGGTAAGGCGTAATCTCTGGGTTTTGGGGTAGTTGTTAAGCGGCCAATCAGCGTGAATGCCAAACCATTCAGCTGTAAGGCGTAAACATCTACAAACAACTTGAAACATGACTAGTGAATTGATTGAGATTGTTAGTAGCTTGGCTACTCTTGTCTTGTCCCGATAATAGTTCTCTTGTACGTATTGTTTCACCATGTCCTGCTAGTGCACTCATGTTATAACTGCCATGTCATGCATACTATAACTGCTAGGTTGCTAGTTGCATTACTTACAGTTTCCTTGCCCAAGTCTTTTAGACTTGCTGACATGTGCCCCTTTACTCTTTTGGGTGACACATGTTAGATCCCGAGCCTGAGTACCTTGTTGAGGACGAGGTGTTCGCTGACGCCGAGCCCGAGCTTGTGTTTGACGGGGAGTACATGGACACTGGGACCAGTCCTAGTGTCTTCGTTGTGTTTTCCCTTTTGTTAGACTGCTGTTTTGTTGTTGGTGCGTGGCACCCTTGTATGTATGTTATACTTTGTAGGCCATGTTGGGCCTTAGACTCTTTTTCCTTTAGCCTGGTGGCTTTTCTGTCATATTGTAATTCATTCAATGGATATTCAGAGATTTCTCTTTTGTCTCTTTCCTTTATTATTATTGTTGTTTCGTTTGCGTTGCAAGGACCTGCCATATGATAATTTTTACGCTTATCAGACTTGGAGTTTCACAGCTTCAAGTCTGAGCGGACCTTCTCACGTCTCGCCTCCACATTTTTGGGAAGCGGGGCGTGACAAGAGACGAAACTAAAAATAGAAACGTCTCGCGTCAAAACAGAAAGTCACGACGTCATATCAAATAAGTTAGTATCGCGGAAGAACGACTCGAGATATGTCGTTCCAAAGTTGTTCCACAATCTAATACTTTCAGAGACGATCACGTCAACATATCACACGATAATGTTCAAAATCAAATAGAGTCAAAAATAAACACGTGCACGATCAAAAGCACGTGCACATAGAAAGTACGATCGGAAACCGATCGTTACATATGTTGTAGGAAGTATAACATGTATATACCAAAGACCGGAGTATACTGACCAGTGCTAGTTTGTGGGGTTGACAGTTTACCATACCATAGGCTATATGGTGATATAGTTTTGACAAAGGGACTAAAACTACGGTATTCATCAAGGTCACAGTCAGAGTTGTAATGCCATGCTAAGCTACTGCACAAGTACTAGAGGGGGGTGAATAGTACTTTAAAATAATTAAGAGGCTAATTTCTAATTACCTTGCAAACTCTACCAATTAATGAAGAAATGCGAAATAGTATATAATCGACAACAAATAAACAACCGCAAACAAACGATATTACTGGGTTCGGATCCACCCAAGTCTCTCCGACTTGTTCCTGGTGATCCTACGTCCCAACCACCCGGATCACTTCCGGATACTTGAGTTAGAAACTCTAACTCAAGATTTCCACTATGAAATACTTGTGAAAAACCTTCACAAGTCAAATCATACACAAATGATAATTGTGACTCCCACAACCCGGGATCACAAACACACTCTCACAACCGAGAGCGAATCACTTACAATATCAAAGTAAATTGAAATGAAATATCTTACCACAAAATACCTATGCCTTGAGTATACTTACGAATTAGGGCAAATATGATTTTGAGGAAGATGAAGAGGCACCAAACCCTAGCTCCAAGATATAGACCAGTTATGGAGAGCTATGAGGTTGATGGTGACCTAGGATCAAGCACTTGGCTTGGAAGGCTCACAATCAATGAATCTCTCTTTTGAAATAAGAGTGAGAAGAGATTCAAGATTGGAATGAAAGAGCTTTGAATGGAAGGGAATGATTTCTCTTTGATCTCTAAACTTGTCTTAATATCAGCCTTGAGTGCAATGAATGCAGCTCAACAAGTATATATAGGTTAGAGGAGAGAGAGAGAGAAAAACGTTTCAATTAAAGCTCCAACGGCTCTATTCTGAACCAAACTAGTCGGTCAAAGAACAACCACTGACCGACTAGTTCATCAACTAGTCGGTTGGTCAATCAACATGAACCGACTAACTGGTGAACAGGGAATAGGTCGAAGTTCAGACTTAAGAAACTAGTCGGTCAAAGCACACTTGTCGACCGACTAGTTAGACTAGTTCATCAACTAGTCGGTCACCAAATGTACATGGACCGACTAACGACAAACAGTAACTAGGCATGTACAGTAGAAGCTCAACTAGTCGGTCAAAGAAGCATCACTGACCGACTAGTTCACAAACTAGTCGGTCGGTGAGTCAACGTAGACCGACTAACTGTAAATAGTAAAGAGCTATGATTTGAGAAAGCAAACTAGTCGGTCCAAGAAGGATTGCCGACCGACTAGATCACCATCTAGTCGGTTGGTTCTTCTTCTTGAACCAACTAACATGCACAAGAAGTCACGAATCGAAGCGCGATGCTTCGGAAAAGTTAGTATGGACTTTTTACAAGTTCCTATGTCTAAGATAGGAGCGTTATGAAGATTAAAACGTAAGACCTACTCAAGACGTAACATTCTACGGAACGAAGCTAAAAGACTATAAATAAAACTTGACGAACCGTCTTCGAAAGCTTCGATCCGAATCTTCATGACTTCTAAAATGGTCCAAAAGCTTCAACGAAGCTTTAGGCATATGATCACGTGCTTTGAGAAGTCTCGAGACATCGCTTTGGATGTTCATATGAATTTGGCGACGATCTACATAACTGCGCTCACAAATTGTTAGTTCACAATATATTTATGTTTGTTCATCATCCAAAACCAAATCCGGGAAGTCCAATATCCAACATTCTCCCCCTTTTTGGTGATGACAAACCAACATAAATAATAATAAAAAATAATGATTCAAATGTAATTTACTTACTCCCCCTGCATTGATGACACGTTAATTCCAAAATGAATAATAATAATACGCATCAAGCAGACGAGTAAAGTATAAAAATGAGAATCGAATATTGAAATTTAGGAATTGAAATTCCATTTATATATCTTAACTCCCCCTGAATCTAACATATCAAATTAGATTCTTGGAAAAATGCTTAAATTATCATTTAGCACACCGTCATTATTATATCTCTCCCCCTTTGGCATTAGTAAAAAGAACGGGAGGAGATCAACGACAACAACAATGGCTTCAAATAAAAGCACGGGATTCATAGAATACGACCACGGTCCAAATGACACCAAAGAAAAATACGAATGAAATCAAGGCGTGTCAATGAGACCAAAGTTGAAAATCGATAAATAAAATCATCAAAACTCAAATTAATTTTACGAATTGAGTTATGGAATATACTCTCCAATATCAACATTCTTGGTTAATTTAGTGCAAGGAAAACAATTCTATGTTTTCATAAAATGAATTCTATTTAACCAAGTATTTTCGTCGAACGACGAAATCAAAACATCATAGACATATAAAATATTAAATGTGCACAACAGAATGAAATGTCAACATCGATGTATATATATATGAAAAGTATGAGTACATCAAAATGATACATCCGTCAACATACAAAATGTGATCCAACGATCGAAGCACAAAAGATACAACATCATAAGAGATACATTATCATAAATCCAAAAATATCAAAAATCATAACCACAAAAACAACCCAAAATATCCTAACCCACACTCTCTCACTACAAGATATCTCATCTAAAGTGCATCGGGAGAGGCCTCAAAGAAGATCAGGAGGCAGTGGCAGGATCTGCAGCAGCAGCAGGCTCTGCAGCAGGAGTGGTGGTCACAGGGTCTGCAATAGTGTCCATGGGAGCGACAGAAGTAGAAATCTCTGGAGCAGCGACAGTAGTGGCCTCGGGAGCACCAGTGGTAGTATCCACCGCAGGAACGGTGGCAACAGGTGTACTCTCGGGGTCAACACTAGAATAAATAGCAGCAGCAGCACCAGAAGTGCCCTCGGGGGCACGAGTAGAAACACGCACAAGCTCATCAATCTCCTCCTCGTCCAACTCCTCCTCGTCAGAGACTGACGGAGGGATCTCAATACCAAGGTGGCGAGCAATACGAGCAAGAATCTCCTCGGTACGAGCATAATGAGACGAAGGGGGTTATCGAGCTGGAGGAGAAAGATGAACCGACTGGAAATGAATTAAGTCGGTCGAGATGAGGTATTAATCGATCGGAATTCGAAAAGACAATTCAGTCCCCGTCACAACTAGTCGGTCACAGTTCAAGCACTGACCGACTAGATCACGATCTAGTCGGTCGGTCAATGAGCTTGAACCGACTAGTTGTAAACAGTAACTGAAGCCAAATCTCCTGACAAGATTTAGTCGGTCTAAGCTCATTCACTGACCGACTAGAACTGAATCTAGTCGGTCGGCCAATGAACTTGGACTGACTAAGAGAGTCCAAAAATTGAAAATTTTGAAATTTTGATTTCTCTCCTAATCGCACTTCAACGAAACATCAAAATACTCTCATTAATCATTATACTACCCCATTAAACATCGAAAAACTGAAATTTGACGATTACACACAAATCAAGCGAAAATTCTGAAAAATCAACAAATATCCCGAAAATTTCAATTAATCTAGCATGAGCAAATATATAGAAATGAATAGCATGCAAGATTATTGAAAACATATGAATCCTAAATCTCGGATTCACCCATAATCCCCAATTCTCGACGTAACCGCACAAAGGAGTCTTCCTTTAGGGGTTTCGTGAAAATATCGGTGATTTGCTTCTGGGTTTCAACGTACACTAATATGATGTCCTTTTTAGCAACATGATCATCTAAGAAATGGTGTCGGACATCTATGTGTTTCGAACGGGAATGGTGTACCGGGTTCTTGGAGAGACAAATTGCACTTTGGTTGTCCACCATGATAGGACAAGTATCACAGTTTATACCAAAGTCTTTAAGTGTGTGTCTCATCCAAAGAACTTGAGCACACGCGGCACTGGCGGCAATGTATTCCGCCTCGGTGGTTGAAAGTGATACGGAATTCTGCTTCTTGGAAAAACCAAGAGACAAGAGAATTTCCTATAAAATGGCAAGTGCCACTAGTACTTTTCCTGTCGGATTTGCATCCCGCATAATCTGCGTCACTATATGAGATTAACTCATACATGCTAGATTTTGGATAAAGTAATCCAAAATCAAGTGTATAACTTAGATAACAGAAAATACGCTTTACCGCTACTAAGTGTGACTCCTTAGGTTGAGACTGATAACGAGCACATACACATACGGCAAACATAATATCGGGCCTACTTGCAGTAAGATATAGTAAACTACTTATCATACATCGATATAGACGAATGTCTACATCTTTTCCGCCCGCATCGTTATCAAGATGTGTAGTCGTGCTCATCGGAGTCTTTTTCCCGGAGGCATTCTCCATTCCAAATCGCTTTAGCAACTCCACCGTATACTTCGTTTGGTGGATGAAAATTACATCGTTCATTTGACGAATTTGGAGACCTAAGAAATATTTGAGCTCACCCATGTGGCTCATCTCAAATTGATCCTTCATCACATTAGAAAACTCTTCGCAAAGAGAAAAGTTAGTAGCACCGAAAATGATATCATCAACATAAATTTGAACTAAAATTATATCATTATTCGAATATTTAACAAATAATGTGGAATCAACTTCTCCCATTTTAAAACCTAAATCCAAAAGAAAATTCTTTAAACAGTCATACCAAGCTCGAGGAGCTTGTCTCAAACCGTAAAGCGCTTTCTTAAGTTTGAAAACATGATTTGGAAATTTTTCATTTATAAAACCCGGAGGTTGAGAAACATAAACTTCCTCAACAACATCTCCGTTTAAAAACGCACTTTTAACATCCATTTGAAATAATTTAAAATCCTTATGGCATGCAAAAGATAACAATAATCTAATTGATTCTAATCTAGCTACCGGAGCAAAGGATTCTTCGAAATCGATACCTTCCTCTTGCCGATAGCCTTGAGCTACTAACCGAGCTTTGTTCCGGACGATGACTTGGTTTTTTTCGGTCTTGTTCTTGAAGATCCACTTTGTCCCTATGACTGTGTGGTTCTTCGATGGCAATGGAACAAGCTCACAAACCTCATTCCTCTCGAATTGAATGAGTTCCTCTTCCATGGCAAGGATCCAAGCACTATCTTCGCATGCTTCATTAACATTCTTTGGCTCTATCGAGGAGGCAAAGGCACAATGAGCGAAGTGGTTGACTTGAGATCTCGTCTTGACACTATCATGGATATTGCCAATGACTTGCTCATGAGGATGGTCACGAACGGTATGAAGCCGTTTGGGAATTCCTTGATCACTAGGAACATTCTCAACAACTTCATTAGTCGGGTTAGTATCAATAGAATCAATAAAATCAATAGAGTTAGAATTACCAATTGAACCACATAAAACATCCATGGAGTCATCATCATTAGTAATTCTAGTTGGAACAAATCCTTCATTAAATGAAACATGAAGCGATTCCTCGATCGTTGAGATCCGTTTGTTGTATATCCGGTAGGCTTTGCTACGTGAGGAATACCCAACAAAAATATCCTCATCGGATCTTGGATCGAATTTGTCCAAACTACCATATGTGTTCTTAATAAAACATTTTGAACCAAAAACACGAAAATGTTTAACTTGAGGCAACCTACCAAACAACAATTCATAACAAGTTTGGTTGGTGCCGGGCCTCAAAAGTATTCTATTAAACACATAGCAAGCGGTGTGTACCGCTTCCGCCCAAAATTGATGGCCAAGTTGGCTATCATCAAGCATAGTGCGAGCACACTCCACTAGCGTCCTATTCTTTCTCTCAACAACACCATTTTGAGGAGGTGCGCGAGGGAATGAAAAGGTGTGTGTAATACCAATTTCATCACAAAATGTCTCAAAAGACTCATTCTCAAATTCTCCTCCATGATCACTACGAATAGTGACAATGGTGGTTCCTAAGAGATTTTGTACTTTCTTAACAAAAATTGTGAAGTTTTCAAAAGCATCATTTTTATTACTCAATGAAAATACCCAAGTAAACCTAGAAAAGTCATCAACAATGACAAGTCTATATCGTGCATTTCCTAATGAAGCAACTCTAGTTGGCCCAAATAAATCTAGATGTAATAGCTCTAGTGGCCGCTTAGAAGAAATGCTTTTCTTAGGTTTAAACGACGATTTTGGAAGCTTGCCTCGTTGACACGAGTCACAAAAGCTTTTCTTTTGAAAGACAAGCTTAGGGAAGAATCTAATAGAGTTTAACTTGGAAAGCTTAAATAGTGTTCCAAAGTTCACATGACCAAAGCGTCGATGCCATAAGTGTTGTTCACTTGTGTTGGCAATGAGACATTGTTCATGTGATCTTGGAAGATCTAGGATGTATATATCCTTATGGCGTGTACCGGAAAACAATAATTCATTATTATCTTTTCTTAAAATATGGCACATTCCTTTCGCAAAGCTAACTTTGTAACCTTTATCACAAAGTTGGCTTATTGAAAGGAGATTGTGGTTTAATCCTTTAACAAGGTAAACATCATTTATAAGAGGTTTAGAAGGATTGCACACTTTACCAACACCTATGATGGTTCCGCTCTCGTTGCCTCCAAAGACGACGCGGTTTCCATTTGCATTGGGAACCACTCCGGAGAGCAATTGAGCGTCACCCGTCATGTGTTTTGAACACCCGCTATCGAGTATCCAATTTCCGTTGGAGCTAAATTTAAATTTGTTGCTCATTTTCTTTCTCTTGAGTACCTAAAGATATAAAATTTCATATCATGGTACCCAAGGTCATTGGGTCCAAAAGATTAGACCTTTGGAAGCCAAGTCCAATTGGACTTAGACTTCCCCACATAATTAACATTATCTACTACATTCATAAAATACGAATTCATATAAATTTGTTTTTCATCCATGCTTGTGTCCTTTGGGCTCCAAATAGTGAAGATTTTGGGAGCTCTCATCCTATTGGGTGCATGCATGCGTTGTTGATTTCTACGTGATGCATGACGTGGATAGGCATAAGGAACATGATGGAATGGTGCATGTGGATAATTATTCATATGATGATGTGGGTGTACATATGCATGTGGAGGAACACGTGCATGAGGGTGTCTCACATTGTGTGCATGTGCCCGTGGATGTGGTGCATAGAAATCATCATATGTGTGAGCATGTGGAGTAGGACGTGTGTTCCTACGTGGCATGGTATTGGTGTACATGTAAGCATGGCCCTTCTTTGGAGGTCCACCCAAAGTGGGTTTCTTTCCAAAAGAAGATGTGAACGAGGTGGAAGCACCATTGGTAGATGAACTACCAATAGAGTGTTTGCTACCACTCGTTGAGTCACCGGAAGTTGGCCTAACAAAAGTAGTGGCCGATTTGGAAGAACTTCCCATCATATACCCCAAGCCAATGTGGTGATTGGCCGGAAGTAAGTCACTTAGGATTTTGTCCAAATGGTCCTTACCCTTATTGAATTTATTAATTCGGCCTAATGTGCTCTCATATTTCTCGGTGAGAGAACGCATAGAAGCATCCAAAGTGGATACTTGCGATGTTGTAGGATACTGACAAAACAAGGACGTTAGGATCGAATAATAAAGTCGAGACTTACGCTTACGTACGCGGCACCGTAATCTCGGAACTTCGCCCTCGGATTCGCCACAACGGTCGATACTTCGTCACGGAGGATCGAAGCAGAGTTTCACCGCCTAAATCTCTAACTAGAAGAGCATTTTAATGGAAGGGAGAAGAAGAACATAAGATGCCTTATGCAAACTTATGGCATGGAAAGTGTAGTTTGAATGCCTTACCCTTGGGTCCTA
This sequence comes from Scilla litardierei, assembly GCA_030789695.1. Classification (NCBI taxonomy): domain Eukaryota; kingdom Viridiplantae; phylum Streptophyta; class Magnoliopsida; order Asparagales; family Asparagaceae; genus Scilla; species Scilla litardierei. Next base: position 40,879,784 of record CM061140.1, on the reverse strand, counting down.
TTTATAGGCTTTAGGGGTGGTTATTGTAGGAAATAACCAATTATAAGCTTATTAGCCTATATTAGCACATTCATTTATCCTCTTCTTCATTCACTTATCAAGTGCCTTTATGCACTTATAAAGTGACTTTTTCCACTTATCGAGTGGCTTTTTCCACTTATCGAGTGGTCCTTTTCACACGAGAAAAGGTTCTCTTCGTGCACGCTTTCGTGCACGCGACATCTGAGGTCCGTGTACCCTCATACATCCCCTCATAGGTGTATTCATGTCGTCCATATCCAACATCTCCCACTCACACTTGAGGGGATTGTAAGGAAACATCTTTTCCTTTATCTCTTCTGTTTGTCATACCGAGAAATAGGCCGTGTGACCGTCATGCGCATAGAGTCCACTGGTGTGCACTTGTTAGAGATACACACCACTCCTCGAGGTGCAAAGTTGAGTAGATCAACGCATGCTTTACCCTAGATTATTTCTTCACATTTCTTATACTTTATATTCAACAATTAAATCCCATCTGGATTACAATTGGCTGGCCAGCTTTGAATCTCTAAAGTCCAATTGTGAATATGAAATTAATCTTCCTCTTCTTGCGATCCTTTTGATCTTGACTTGACTCGCTTTGCTAACATGCCCCGTCGGACCGAATTAACCATAGTCCATAAGCAACATGCTAAGATAGCAATCACCCAGTCAAATCTTAAGGAACCAATTAGAGTCCATAAGGGTAACGAGTTAAGACCCTTGTGGTCTTTGGGTCTCACATAATAGTAAACACAATTACTATTCTAACCCAATGGTCAAAATGCATACGTAGTATGAATACGTATTACAACATCACTCCTTTCGCTGGGAGCGTATGTCTTAATGATGTTGTATGGATGATAACCAGACACCACAATGTCTGACTTTGAGTCCCTTTTACTACTCAAATAATCTTCTGGACCCACATCCCGCATAAGACAGATAGGATTTCAAAAAATCCTCTCAGATCTTTTGAAAGCATCCATATGATGCAGATCTTTCATACGACCATTTTGTTTAAGTCATGACTCTAACTATTCTAAAAACTAATAACCAACTTATTGCTTCGTATTGTCGAGATCCCAAGAAACAGTCACTATATGACTGGATAGATCAATCATATAGTTGTAACAACTGAAATTTTCCATAAAAATCTGATTTTGGATTTTTTTTGAAAGGAAAAAATAAAGGGATGCGGATAAATGGAAAGGTGATAGAAAGAGAGAACAAAAATATCAATGATAAATGATTCCAATATGTATGGTCTATGAATCACCTCAAAAAAGGCAGTGTGATAAAGCATTAATATTGATATAAATAATAAAATAAAGATGAAGAAATAAAATAAAGAGCTCAGGGTTAATAGAAACTGAGTAGATTGACTCGGGAACGGATTTTGTTAGGAGCTCCATTGCACAATTTTGACTTTAAACAGGTCTCATCTTTATTTTATCCGTCTGATAGAATAAAGGCGGTTGCTCATGTGAGAGAGCCAACCTTAATCTGTCCGACATACTAAAAACAGCTGAGATTTCAAAAATGTACACAAACATTTCTTAAAATTTCATATGCAATGTTGAAAAGAACTTATTCTTTTATTGAATTTGATCATTTACAGACATGGGAATTTACATTGGTACAACTCAGCTCTTACGCAATCCTTGAGATGATAAGTGTTTGTAAAACACATCTCGGGGGTCGCTTTCGTAAGAAGATCCGCTATCATCTCATGCGTAGATATGTACATTATGTCTACCTTCTTGGTCTTATCATAGTCTTTTACAAAATTGTCCTCTTAACTGCTTTCCAGTGTGTTTGCCCTGGATTGGATTGGTAACGATTTACCATTCCAACGGCAAAAACAGATGTCCGGTCTTGTACACATCATAGTGTACATAAGACTACCAACAGTACTGGAATATGGAACTTTTTCCATAATTTCCTTTTCCTTTTGGTTCTTAGGACACATCTTCAGATATAAATTATCGCATTTGCCTTATTGGAGTATCAATGGACTTACAATCCTGCATATTTAAAACGTTCTAGAACCTTCTTTATATAAGTCTCTTGTGAAAGAGAAAGAAGTTTCTTCGAACGATTTCTTGAAATCTTAACTCCAAGAAATATGCGGCTTCTTCCATATCTTTCATCTCAAATACTGATGAAAGCCAAGCCTTGATATCCATCACAAAGCCCTTGTCATTTCCAGCTATTAAAATGTCATCTACATATAGAGACATAATAACGTACTTGCTCTTAAACCTCTTGATATATACGTAGTTGTCTTCATCAAGCATGGAAAACACATTTGATAAGACAACTTCTTGAAATCATATATACCATTGCCTTGAGGATTGTTTAAGACCATATATGGACTTACGAAGTTTACAAACCTTATGTTCGTTTCCTTCTTTTACAAACCCTTTTGGTTGTTCCATATAGATCTCCTCGTCCAATTCTCCATTGAGAAAGGCAGTCTTTACATCCATCTGATGTAATTCGAGGTCTAAGCAAGCTACCATAGCCAGAATCAGGCGAATCGAGGTAAAACGAACAACAGGTGAGAAGGTCTCTTCGTAGTCTATCCCTTCCTGTTGCGTAAAACCTTTCGCGACAAGGCGAGCTTTATATCTATCTATAGAGCCATCAGCCTTATGCTTGATCTTGAGAACCCATTTGTTCCCAATAGCTCTACGTCCTCTGGGTAAGGCAACTAAGTCCCAGACTTGGTTAACTTTCATGTATTCCAACTCTTCCTTCATCGCTTCCATCCATTTGTCTTTAGCAGGGCATGATACGGCCTGTTTGAAAGTAGCAGGCTCGTCATCATCTTGTAGTAAAGTCATAAAGGTTTGCTGAAATTCATCCTCAAATCTTAGAGGAGCCAACCTTGTACGACTACTACGTCGTATTTGAGATTCTTTAAGTCCTTGTTGACTCGAATTTAGATCAATTCTAATATCACTCCCACTTGGAATGTCGTTAGAAATGCTCCGACTTGGATCATTATTCCCATATGGAATAGGATTAGTGTCATTCGTATCATCCATTGGTGAAGTTTGAAACGTATTTTCTTCTTCACCAAGAATTCTCCCACTCGAATGAGGTAATCCTTCTTGATCATTAATCTCAAATAGAGATAAGTCCTGACTTATCTCGCCCTGTCTTGGAAACTCGTTTTCCAAGAAAGTGACATCCCTCGACTCAAACTCAATTAGACCTCCATTGTCTTCCTGACTTACGAAAACATAACCTTTGGAGTTTTCTGCGTATCGTATAAAGATACATTTCCTTCCCCTTGGCCCAAGTTTGCCATACTTATGGGAGGAAATATGTGCGTATGATGCACATCCCCAAGGTTTTAAAATGTTTAAGTTAGGAGACTTTTGGTTCCACAACTCATAAGGAGTGGAGCTAACTGATTTCGAGGGTACGCGGTTCAAAATGAAAGTGGCCGTTAATAATGCATCACCCCGAAAAGTGATTGGCAAGTTAGCTTGCGCCATCATTGAACGGACCATTTCCATTAAAGTCCTATTTCTCCTTTCAGCAACACCATTTTGTTGAGAAGTATAAGGCATAGTTACGTGATGTATATGCCCTTTTCATCACAAAGTTCCTTAAAACTTGTTGATTGATATTCACCGACCCTATCCGTTCGCAAGACCTTAATCTTGCGATCTAATTGATTCTCCACCAAACTCATATAGTTTTTAAAGCTGGTTAATGCTTCACTTTTGTGGGATATCAAATAGATATGACCGAATCGGGTGAAGTCATCAATAAAAGTGATGAAATAGGACTTCCCGTGTCTTGTCTTGACATTCATCAGACCACATATGTCTGAGTGGATGAGCTGTAATGGAACCTCGGCCCTTTGTGCCGGTTCCAAACGGCTTGCGACAAGATTTTCCTACAAGGCAATGTTCGCAAGTCGACATTTCAACCTTTGAAACATTGGATAGAAGGCCACGTTTGGCCAGTTTATCCATACGCATTGGTCCAATGTGACCAAGACTTGCATGCCAACAAATTATATCAGACTCATAAGTCGAAGAATTTGCAACAAGGAAATTTTCATTACAATATGAAGATTCATACATTGTATTTAATACAATAAATCCTTTAAATACATACCCATTACCAATTAAGGAATTATTACAACACAAGTCCACTTTACAATTTTGAAAGAACCAGCTATAACCAAGACCCATTAACACGACCACAGATATTATATTCCTTCGAATATCTGGAGCGAAGAGAACATCATGAAGTAGGAGAGTGCGGCCGTTGTCCAAGACTAGCTTGCAAGTCCCAACGCCTTTCACTTCAACACGTGTGTTGTTTCCTACATAGATCCACTTCGTTCCTTAGGGTATCCGGTGATACTCCACGAAGGACCGTCTGTCCCTTGCTATGTGGTCGGTGGCACCTGAATCAATTATCCAAAATGGATTAGATTCCACAAGAAATATTGAACTAGAAACACATATGTAACTAGTACAATTACAAGTTACCTCGTCGCTTCCACTCGTACACGAACGAGCATAGTGACCGAACTTGTTGCACTTGAAGCACTTGACCTTCTTCAAGTCTTTCTTCTTGTGCCATTTCTTATGCCCACCCTTATGTTTGGGTTTCTTGGTAGACTTAGGTTGCTTATTACGTTCATTAGTAAACTTCGAACGATCTTTCCATTTCTTTCCCCCGTGTGAGGAACTAGCAACCATGTGCACTTCTGCACTTGGCTTGGCGGCCGCAAGCCGCTCTTCCTCTAACTCAAGGTGCTTAGAAACGTCGCTGAAGTTCTTGATGCTCTCATTGTGAGTGAGATGCATCTTCATTTGGTCCTACCCATTTGGTAGGGAACGTATGACTGCTTGGATTTGTTGCTCATCAGTGAGCACATGACCTGCATCTTTTAACTCTGAGATTAGATTCGCCATATGTCGCAGATGTTTCCCCATGGAATGATCTGGACGTTTCTTGTATGAATCAAATCTTATAGTTAAAGAATGAAGTTTGGACACCGATGTGCCACCAAACTTCTCCTCAAGCTTGGACCATATGTCCATGGCTAAGTCATGCTCTCGGAAGATGCGTATTATGTCATTGGCCATACTGCTCAATAACGTAATGCGAGCTATCTTGTTCTTCCGAGACCAAGCATCAAAAGCTTCCTTGTCTCGTCTGTGTTGGGCCGTAGTGCCCAACTTGGGTTCAATCATTACGTTCTTTAGAGTTTCGAGCACTTCTTGCTCCTCTAGAACGTATTGTATCTTGATGGACCATAGTTTGTAATTATCGCCGTTGAGTTTTTCACCTCTGTTTAACTCAGCGACGATATTCTTTGAAGCGGAAGACATTTTACTTTTAAAATGCTGCAAAAAGACACAAAACCAAAGGTTTGATCAAAAACATTGCAATAAAAATTCTTAAAATACAATTCCCACTTGAAATGATAATAGAATATCCCATTTGGATAGTTCTAATTTCAACTCCCACTTGGAATGATATTTATAATTTGATAAGTTACTTTCGAAAAATATTGAAGATGTTACTCTAGAATCGGAAAGGTCACTACGTTTCCAATCACCATCTAGAGTAACTTTCAATATTTTCCCATCACTTTATCAAATAATAGTACTCTTATAGTTCTACGCAGCGGAAAAGCGTTTTTGAAAACGTATTTTTCAAAACGTATGAAAACGTACTTTTAAATGCATTTTGCAAACGTATTTTGCAAGGCCTATACCCCATTATAGGGTGTCATAGCCGAAATATTTCGACAATTCCCCGGCCATTGCCAGGGTCGTGTCAAGGCCGTGCCAAGGCCGAATTCATCTTCCTTCCGAAGTGAGAGTCGCCATCACAACTTGGCCAAAGCCGGATCCCCCTTTGGGGAAAAATACGATATTTCAACTTAGTACCCTTATAATACTAGCGAAATATACGGCAATCCATGGCCATCTGCCGGGATTGAGCCGTAGCCGTGCCAAGGCCGGATCCCCCTTGAGGGGATTTTTCTGCAAGCCATTGTCGCCGGCTCCCGTATGGATCCAGGAGCTTCCCCCCGTATAGGAGAATTTTGCCGCAGACGATTGTCGTTGGCCCCGTATGGGCTAGTCGGCATGTTTGTGTTACATCGACCAAGGCATCTTGCCGAATTGGTCGACCAAAAATCCCTGATTGGTCGACCAATACCGACCAAGGATCTGGCACCCCCCGGCCAGGGCCTCTGCCCTGGCCGAGGCTGGCCAAGGGCCGGCCAGGGCCTCTGCCCTGGCCGAGGCCGGCCAGAGGCCGGCCAAGGGCCCCCTGGCCCTGGCCTGGCCTCGGCCAGAGGCCGGCCAGAGGCCTCCTGGCCCTGGCCAGGCCTCGGCCAGAGGCCGGCTCTGGCCTGGCCGAGGCCGGCCAGGGTCCCTTGGCCCTGGCCGTGGCCGGCCAGTGCCGGCCTGGCCATGGCCGGCCATGGCCTAGCCATGGCCCTTTGGCCTTGGCCGGCCATGGCCGGCCATGGCCCATATGGCCTTGGCCGGCCACCCCCTTGCATAGGGTTGGCCGCACACCCCGCCGGAGGGGTGGCCGTGGTGGTTATTGGCCGTAGCCAACCCCCTCCGCATGGGGAGGGGGGATGCATTGCCTCCATAGCCCATTTGGCCATGGTGATCATGCACCAAAAGTCATCTTCTCCGATGGGAATAACCACCTTCGTCTTCTTCGATGAAGCACCCGTTCGTCGATGAAGCACTTGTTCATCGAGAAAGTGGTTATTCTCTAATGGCCGTGTGCCAAAATGAAGAAATAACATACTTTAAAGTTCGTAAACTACACACTCCACATGAAAAGAGTTCACATTCCCTATGAATGGAGACTCAGCATTCATGAAGAGTGCGGCTTGACGATATGAACGGTCGGTTCTTCCCGTCACGGAGAGTTCCTGCCATATCCGTAATGGTAGGAGACCCTAACGTGAAAAGAACAACCGCTGCGTTCTCTCCGTCACGAAGCGTTCCTACCATATCCATAATGGTAGGATACCCATTCGTGAAAAAGACAACGCCTCGTTCATCGGTTCGACGTGGCGGCGGTTTGACCGGGGTGAACCCGTATGGCTCTGATACCAATGTAGGATCCTGACAAAACAAGGACATTAGGATCGAATAATAAATTCGAGACTTACGCTTGCGTACGCGGCACCGTAATCTCGGAACTTCGCCCTCGGATTCGCCACAACGGTCGATACTTCGTCACGGAGGATCGAAACAGAGTTTCACCACCTAAATCTCTAACTAGAAGAGGATTTTAATAGAAGGGAGAAGAAGAACATAAGATGCCTTATGCAAACTTATGGCATGGAAAGTGTAGTATGAATGCCTTACCCTTGGGTCATATTTATAGGCTTTAGGGGTGGTTATTGTAGGAAATAACCAATTATAAGCTTATTAGCCTATATTAGCACATTCATTTATCCTCTTCTTCATTCACTTATCAAGTGCCTTTATGCACTTATAAAGTGACTTTTTCCACTTATCGAGTGGCTTTTTCCACTTATCGAGTGGTCCTTTTCACACGAGAAAAGGTTCCCTTCGTGCACGCTTTCGTGCACGCGACATCTGAGGTCCGTATACCCTCATACATCCCCTCATGGGTGTATTCATGTCATCCATATCCAACAGATGTGAGCACATAAACACGAGATTTGAGATTTTCATTCTCAATACTCAAAGTCGAGTTTTGAGAGGTCAAATCCGCTATCTTGTGTTCCTCCGGATCCTCAATGCTAACATGTTCAAGTTGAGTCTTGAGATTAACAATCTCATTCTTCAACCCTTCAACAACGGTGTCGTTATTGGTGATGATAGTTTTAGGCGAGGTTTGGATGCTAGCTAAGTCATCTTTTACTTTAGTATACCTATTTTACTAATTTAGTATACTTATACCACAATTGAGAATTAGCATTCCTAAGGTCATCCATTGTTACCTCATCGCCTTCGTTGTCGCTATCATCGGAGGAAGATCCTTGTTCATTTTTCTCTCCAGCCATGAAGCACATGTGTGCTTGCTCCACTTGCTCATCATCCGACTCTCCGCTAGAGGAATCATCGGAGTCGGTGAATGTTCCGACAATCCCCTTTTTGTTCCGTTTCTTGTACTTCTTGGACTTGTCATACTTCGGCGCCTTCCACTTCTCCTTGTGCTTGTTTTGAGGACACTCCGCTTTCATGTATCCGGGCTTGTTGCATTAAAAACACAAAGGAGAGGAGGCGTTAGAAGAATTAAACTTTGACTTGTTTTTGAAGTTACCTTTCCGGAAGAACCGGTTAAACTTCTTGGCCATGAGATCCATGGACTCCAAGTCCAACTTGTTTTCCGAGTTTTCATCATCGGTCGATGTGGAAGTAGATGGAGCGGCCTTGAAAGCAATAGCCTTCTTTTTTGGCTCGTCTTGTTGTAGGTAGGACTTCATCTTTTCTTGTAACTTCAACTTGCTATCCTTGCATACCTCATAAGACATCAAGGTACCCATTAGTTGAACAACCGTATAGGTTTTCATATCATTACCTTCCTCGATGGCGAAGGTACGTTTCTCCCAACTAGAAGGAAGTCCATCGATAATTTTCGAGGCTTTCTCCTTTTGGGTGTAGGTCTTACCGAGAGCTTCCAACTAGTTTGTGATGTCGACGAAGCGAGCATAGTACTCCTTCATCTTCTCACCCTGTAGCATATGAAATAACTCGAAATCTTTATTAACTACAACGAGTTTAGAGTCTCTTACCCTACTAGTCCCTTCATGCAAGATGAGGAGGGAGTTCCATAGTTGATATGCACTCTTATATGTGCATATCTTGTTGAAATCCTCGGGCTCTAAAGCACATTGCAAGGCGTTCATTGCCTTGGCATTGCTTACCTCCGCGGCGATCTCCGCGGGAGTCTATTTCTCGAAATATTCTTTGGCGGGCTCGACATACTCCTTCATCGTGGCCCTCCATAGTGAAGCACTCCGGAGGAAGGTTTCCATCCGGCATTTCCAGTACCCGTAGTTGGTACCGTTGAAGAATGGAGGCCTCGTTGAGGAATGTCCTTCCATTACCGAAGACGCTCCTTCACGGTTCTTGAAGGTGCTATAGTCGGAAGGTGGACGAAACGGTCTTGTTGTCGTTGGTAGACATAGCTATAGACTTGGCTCTGATACCAAATGTAATGCCCTGCTAAGCTACTGCACAAGTACTAGAGGGGGGGTGAATAGTACTTTAAAATAATTAAGAGGCTAATTCCTAATTACCTTGCAAACTCTACCAATTAATGCGGAAATGCGGAATAGTATATAATCGACAACAAATAAACAACCGCAAACAAACGATATTACTGGGTTCGGATCCACCCAAGTCTCCCCGACTTGTTCCCGGTGATCCTACGTCTCAACCACCCGGATCACTTCCGGATACTTGAGTTAGAAACCCTAACTCAAGATTTCCACTATGAAATACTTGTGAAAAACCTTCACAAGTCAAATCATACACAAATGATAATTGTGACTCCCACAACCCGGGATCACAAACACACTCTCACAAACGAGAGCGAATCACTTACAATATCAAAGTAAATTGAAATGAAATAGCTTACCACAAAATACCTATGCCTTGAGTATACTTACGAATTAGGGCAAAGATGATTTTGAGGAAGATGAAGAGGCACCAAACCCTAGCTCCAAGATGTAGACCAGCTATGGAGAGCTATGAGGTTGATGGTGACATAGGATCAAGCACTTGGCTTGGAAGGCTCACAATCAATGAATCTCTCTTTTGAAATAAGAGTGAGAAGAGATTCAAGATTGGAATGAAAGAGCTTTGAATGGAAGGGAATGATTTCTCTTTGATCTCTAAACTTGTCTTAATATCAGCCTTGAGTGCAATGAATGTAGCTCAACAAGTATATATAGGTTAGAGGAGAGAGAGAGAGAGAAAAACGTTTCAATTAAAGCTCCAACGGCTCTATTCTGAACCAAACTAGTCGGTCAAAGAACAAACACTGACCGACTAGTTCATCAACTAGTCGGTCGGTCAATCAACATGAACCGACTAACTGGTGAACATGGAATAGGTCGAAGTTCAGACTTAAGGAACTAGTCGGTCAAAGCACACTTGCCGACCGACTAGTTTCACAACTAGTCGGTCGGTGAGTTAACTTAGACCGACTAAGAGATAAAACACAAATTCTGAGAACAAATAGAATTAGTCGGTCCAAGAACAAAAGTTGACCGACTAGTTCATCAACTAGTCGGTCGCCAAATGTACATGGACCGACTAACGACAAACAGTAACTAGGCATGTACAGTAGAAGCTCAACTAGTCGGTCAAAGAAGCATCACTGACCGACTAGTTCACAAACTAGTCGGTCGGTGAGTCAATGTAGACCGACTAACTGTAAACAGTAAAGAGCTATGATTTGAGAAAGCAAACTAGTCGGTCCAAGAAGGATTGCCGACCGACTAGATCACCATCTAGTCGGTTGGTTCTTCTTCTTGAACCAACTAACATGCACAAGAAGTCGCGAATCGAAGCGCGATGCTTCGGAAAAGTTAGTATGGACTTCTTACAAGTTCCTATGTCTAAGATAGGAGCGTTATGAAGATTAAAACGTAAGACCTACTCAAGGCTTAACATTCTACGGAACGAAGCTAAAAGACTATAAATAAAACTTGATGAACCGTCTTCGAAAGCTTTGATCCGAATCTTCCTGTTTGCTAAAAGCTTCAACGAAGCTTCAACGAAGCTTTTAGGCATACGATCACGTGCTTTGAGAAGTCTCGAGACGTCGCTTTGGATGTTCATATGAATTTGGCGACGATCTCCATAACTTTGCTCACAAATTGTTAGTTCACAATATATTTATGTTTGTTCATCATCCAAAACCAAATCCGGGAAGTCCAATATCCAACAAGAGTGATCTCGACGACACTTTTGTCAATGGGTAAATCACATAATTATGATGCCGAAACAGGATGACACCGGTTGCTTGTGGTCACCGTCGTCTAGGGGTTGTGAGCCCCTACCTGCAGTAGGGTCAGGCTGTAGGGACTCACATCGAGTAATGGTTTGTGTCTTAGTAATAGGAAGTATGTAGGAGGAGTGCACTCGGGCGAATGGGAATTATTTAGTCACAAAGAGGTTTTGGGATTAAGTCTTTATTAAATGGATATTAATAGTGTCGCAAAATTTTTGCGATATAAGCATAGAAGAATGTTATGTGGGAATATTGCATATGGTGCAAAATGGTTTAAAATAAATCGAAAAATATTTACATGAATATTTTAAATAATAAAACTATAGAAAAGGTTACATAGGTTTTTGGGATAGTCCCATTCGAAACATGTTTTCAAACGGATCTGAAATGGGCACAAACAGAGCTCAAATGCTCAAGATATGGCTCAAAAGGCGAGCCTAGCCCGACTCCGATGGGTGGGGCTAGCCCGCCGAGCCTGGGCGGGCGGGTCAAGCCCGCCCGCCCGTAGGCAGGTGAGGCTGGGCCCGCTCATGTGGGCGCCTGCCCACCCGCTTAGGCGGGCGGGTCTGGCCCGCCAGAGCGGGCCAGGCCTGCTCCAGCGGGCTCCCTAACTGCACGCCCAGACGGGCGGGTCTGGGCGTGCTAGAGCGGTCGCCCGACTCGCACAGGTGGGCGGACTACCCTGTTGGGCTTGCCCAGTCCCGCGGGTTGGACCCATCGGTGGGCCTAGTCTGCAGAAACCCTAATTTCCCAATGACGGCTGCGTTTTCAGCCAGTTTGTGGTTTTTGCCCGACTTTGAGCTATCGTTTGAGGGGTCAAATGAAGTCGGATTGGAGCGTCGTTTGTTTCTATGCGTTCACCGTTCATAGCTCTTTGATTTTATAGGTTGTATCACTTGCGAAGCTCTTTGGTGAGGGAGAGAAAATTAGTTGAAGTTTTGCCTTAGTGCAAGGCAAAACTAACTTAATTTTCTCTCCTAGTTTTAATTAGTCCCACATTGCTCATGAGACGAGCAAGGGGTCTGACTTCCTATATAAATAGGGGCTGACTCCACTTGGAAAATCTGTCCCAAGTCTCCAATTCGAGTAGCTCCAAAAAATTTTGAGCACACTCGAGCCGAGACTCAAGTTATTCTCTCCTCCTTAATCTTCCATTCCTCCATTCGCGTCCTTGCAAGACGAGGAGGATGTTTGGATTAGATCCATAGTCTTTGACGTGGATCATACTCAAGTGAAAGTTTCTTTAGCAAGTGATTGGCTCGGAGGCACGTGTTGGCTCGCCTCGGGAGGTCCAGTCTTGGTGGCGCAGAGTCGGCTCGCTGCAGGGGAATAAAGAAGATTGCTGAAAACGACGCTTCGCATTCTGTGGAAGCGAAGTTCTGGGTATGTTTTCTGTTTTTCCTTTGTTTTCATATATTATTGTAGTAGTTTAGATCTATCTTTGGGGTTGGTCAGACCCATCCATGGCTTTGCTTTCTTCCAATAATCTCGATCATGACGAGATAATGATTCTTCTACACTCTGAGGTTCTTCGTCATCTTGAGGTATAGCAATTAAGGCTTCACCTTCGATTTCAAATCTTCATCAGGGAATCTTAACCCTTTTTCCTCTCCCAACTGACTCATCAAGCTGAGAATTCTGAATTACTTCTCTTTCAGACACACCACTCCCACTAATCTCAGGGACTCAAGAAGTATTCTCTTGTGCCTCAAATGACCTAATACTCACGAAATCTGGATCTTCCAACTCATGGAGATCATCTTCATTTCTGACTTCGCCTTGCTTAGGGAACATATCCTCTATAAACGTGGCATCCCTTGTTTCATATTTTGTGACAGTGCAGTCTTCTTGCTTACCTAAGAAAAACATAACCCTTTGAGTGTTTAGAGTATCTAATGAATATACTCTTCTTTCCTCTGGGTCCCAATTACCCATGCTTATGAGAAGTGTCATGTACATAAGCTGCACATCCCCATGGCTTTAAGAAACTCAAATTTGGACTTCTACCAGTCCAGAGTTCATATGGAGTTTTATGAATTGATTTGGAGAGAACTAGGTTCAAAACATGTGCTGCTGTCAACAATGCATCTCCACAATACTTAATTGGTAAGTTTGCTTGCGACATCAATCATCGAACCATTTATAAGAGAGTTCTATTTCTTCTCTCAGCAACACCATTTTGCTAAAGGAGTAGTAAGCTGTCTTAGAATTCCTTTTTCATTGCATAGATGTTTAAACTGATCTGATAGATATTCCCTCCCTCGGTCTGTCCTTAAGGTTTTAACCCTTTTATCCAATTGATTCACAACTTCGTTGACAAATAATCTGAAGCACTCTAATGCTTCGGCTTTATGGGATATAAGGTATATTTTTCCAAACCGAGAATAGTCATCTATAAATGTAATGAAATATGAGGCACCATGCCTAGCCTTCACACTCATGGGTCCACAAATGTCAGAGTGTATTAGTTGTAATGGAGTGTCAGCTCGTATTGCCTTTCCAAATGGTTTCCTAGTTGCTTTGCCTACTAAACATGGTTCACATGTAGGAATTTCTATTTTGGTGAGAGATCCCAAAAGACCCTCTTTAGCCAAGCGTTCTATCCTGGCCTTTCCTATGTGACCTAGTCTAGCATGTCATAATAATGTTGTATTATCATATGTAGCAGATGAAGATGAGGTTAACATATAACCATAAGAACAATTATTTGTATTAAGAATTGCCAAACCATTAACATAAGAACCAGATCCATTATATTCGTTACATAAACTTATATTCATTCCATGCTATTCAAATAACAAATTAAATCCAAATCTAGCTAAGGATATTACAGAAACTAAGTTCCACCTTATTTCTGGAGTATGCAAGACATCTTGTAATAGTAATATCCGTCCTCTGCACAATTCCAATTTGCACGTACCGACTCCCTTTACTTACAGCTTGTTGTTGTTGCCAACATACACCCATCTTGTTCCTCCAGGAACACGGCGGTACTCCACATAATAGTCTCCGTCTCTTGCTATGTAGTCTGTCGCTCCTGAATCAACAATCCACCAAGGATCAGGTTCTATGAGCATAGCAGAACTAGACACATATGCACTATAATAAGAAATAAAAGAAGAATCAGAAGTTACCGTCTTCGGCTTAGGACAATCCCGAGCAAAGTGTCCCTTCTGACGACAGTTGAAGCACATTAGTTTATCAACATTTATCTTTTTCATATTCTTCTTATCAAATTTCGTCAGCCCCTTGTCTTTGATTTTCAAAACTGCATTTTTGCCACAATTCTTCTTCCAGAACCTCTTCCTCTTGAAGTTTCCTTCCCTGGAACTTGACTCGGTCATGTAGGAATGAGATTGTGGTTTTATGGAAGATAGTCGTTCATCTTCCAATTCCACGTGACGAGCCACATCATCGAAAGTTTTGACACTTTCATTATATGTCAAGTTAACTTTCATGTGTTCCCAGGAACCAGGTAAAGACTGGATCACAGCTTGAACCTGTTGTTCATCAGTGAGGTTGCACCCAGCAGCAGCAAGTTCCTTAATCATTCTGGACATCTCCCGGAAATGTTGCTTAATGGTCTGATTGGAACTCATTTTATAAGTATAAAACTTTATAGTAAGCTGTCGTAACTTCGACACAGAAGTTCCTCCCAGCCAATCAGATAAGGCCGTCCACAAGTCATGTGCAGTAGGATAAGCTTTGTATTCAAAAGCAAAGTTATCCTTCATTGAGCTTACAAGAATACCACGCGCAGTAGCATCCTTTTTCTTCCACTCATTGTAAGTCTCAATGGCACGCCTGTGCTGGGCGGTGTTACCCTAACCAGGATCTTCCCATTTATGTTTTATGGTTTCAATGACCTCTTGTTCCTCCAAGACATACTTGATACAGAAACTCCAGATATTGAAATTTTCTCCATTGAGACGATCTCCCTTGTTGAGGTCAGCAATGATGTTCTTGATAGCAGACATATTTGTAAGATGAGTTAAGTAATTGCTGAAATAAAGAGAGACATTTAGAAGATAAGTAACTTTGCCCAAAAATATTTTTGTCAAGTATTTAAATATAACGATTCAGTTAGTAGCACAGAGTCGAAAGTTCATTAAATTCCCAATCATCGTCCATAGCTAAAACTTTTATCGTTAAATTTAAATACTCTTTCAAAAATATAATTATATTTTGTTTACTTTGAACAAATATAAGTCCACACATATTATCAGAATAATGTGTCGCTCCCACGAAACTTATGTATTTATTTAGAATACAAAATTAATAAACACATTATCATTAATATTTACTTGAACTTTTATTACGGCTCTATTTACACAAAATAGGCAAGTATGATGATTCTGATAACTAAAAATTAAGCAAACTAAAATTGCGAATTTAAAATTATCAATGTTAACATATAACATTAAGAGTCTGTAAGAAATTTAAACATAATATAATTCATGCAAATTCGCGTACCAAATATATGCATGAAAAATTAATAAGTAACATGCATTAATAAATCTAAGTTCCATAAAAAATTCCTAGAGCAACAAAACATATTATGCTCTTAATTATGCATTAACAAATTCATGCATATTTATCCAAAGGAACAAATGGAATTAATCAAATTAATTATGTTACTAAAATCATAATAAGTTGTAAGTGTTGGATGATAATGGACTCAAGAGAGAGAGAGATATCATTTCATTGCTAAGAATGAGTAACCATGGCTAAGAGCCATGGTGCTCTATTTATTTATCTCATAGTGAGGAGGCCAAAAGCCTCTTAGTAGACCAAGGGTCCCCATTACCCTAAGTAATGGGGGACCTAATGAATGGGTAATGAAGGAGGGGAGGCCAAAGGCCTCCCTCATTCATAACACTCCCCCTTACACATTCATCACTTCGGTCTCAGCTACTGAGGTAAGGGGTGGATACTTCTGGATCCAGAGTAAGTGTGTTTGCCTCGTTAAAACCTTAGCTGTGAAAAACCTAGTCGGAAAACCCAACAGCTTAAGGAAAAAGAGTGCAACCCACAGGTTACTCCCCCTGATCCGTACAAGCTTCAGGCTTGCAGGTCTTTCAACTGTCGCATACCAATGTTCTTTACAAGCTTTACAAAAGTACATTTAGGCAATGCCTTAGTAAAAAGATCAGCTAAGTTGTTGCATGACTGGATCTGTCGAACTTCAATCTGCTTGTCGTTCTTCTGCCTGTGCGTCCAGAAAAACTTGGGAGAAATGTGCTTTGTCCTGTCGCCTTTGATGTAGCCCTTCTGAAGCTGAGCAATGCACGCGGCGTTGTCTTCGAATAGGGCAGTAGGCTCCAGATCACCAGTCTTCATGCCAGTGGTTTGGAGGATGTGTTGGACGACGGAGCGTAGCCAAAAACATTCTCTGCTCGCTTCATGGATCGCGATGAGCTCTGCATGGTTGGAAGATGTAGCAGTAGTGGTTTGTTTTACCGATCTCCAGGAGATAGCAGTTCCTCCGTAAGTAAAGACAAAACCAGTCTGTGATTTTGCCGTATGCGGATCTGAAAGATAGCCTGCATCGGCATAACCAAGTAACTGGGAGGAGGCACCTCTCTGGTAGTAAAGTCCAAGGTCTACGGAACCCTGGAGGTATCGCAGAAGATGCTTTACTCCATTCCAGTGGCGCTTTGTAGGCGCTGCACTGTGTCTGGCTAGGAGATTGACTGCAAACGCTATATCGGGACGCGTGCAGTTAGCCAGATAGAGAAGTGCACCAATGGCACTTAGGTAGGGTACTTCTGGACCCAGTATCTCCTCCCCCTCTTCCAGAGGCCGGAAGGGGTCCTTTTGTACGTCTAATGATCTCACGACCATAGGGGTACATAAAGGATGACATTTATCCATTTGGAACTTATTTAAAAGCTTCCTGGTATAATTGGATTGATGTAGAAGGATTCCACCTCGTAGGTGTTCAATCTGCAAGCTAAGGCAATACTTCGTTCTGCCTAGGTCTTTCATTTCAAAAGTGTGCTTTAGCCTTGCAGATATCTCATTAATCTCTGCTAGAGAGCCTATGAGATTTAAGTCATCAACGTAAACTTCTATGATGACGAATCCTTTTCCCGTTCTTTTGATAAAGATGCACGGGCAAACTTCGTTATTAGTGAATCCTTGCTGTGCAAGGAAATCACTTAGTCTGTTATACCACATTTTGCCTGACTGTTTTAGTCCATACAAGGATCTATGTAGTCTAACAGAGAATACGTCCCGATGTATCTCTTTCATCTCTGTGGGTAAGTTAAACCCATCTGGTAGTTTCATATAGATCTGTTTATCTAAATCGCCATAAAGATATGCAGTCACAACGTCCATGAGCTGCATTTCTAGGCTTGCCAGAGATGATAGGCTTATTAAGAATCTGAATGTATTAGCGTCCATTACCGGGGAGTATGTATCTTCATAATCGATACCCGGTCTTTGGGAAAAACACTTTGCTACAAGACGCGCCTTGTAGCGGACGATCAGATTTTCTTCATTTCTTTTTCTAATGAAAACCCACTTATATCCCACAGGTCTAACACCTACTGGTGTTTGGACTACAGGTCCAAAGACTTTGCGATTCGAGAGTGAGTCCAGCTCTACTCTTATCGCCTCGTCCCACTTTGGCCAATCATCTCTGCGTTTACAATCCGCTAGAGAAAGTGGTTCGACGTCATCATCGTATTCAGCGACGTGAACGGCAATAGTGAACGCAAAATCGTCGTCGACGACTGTGCTATGTCGGTCCAGTACCTCCCCAGTACGTACAAAGTTTAATGATGTTTCTCCTAATGTTTCCTCTGCGGGGGAAATTAGGAGGGGAGAGGTAGCTGTCCTGAGCTCAGTATCCTGTGGAGGGATAATCTTATTTTCACCAGGAATCTTCCTCTTTCGAGGAACTTTATCTTTTGAACCTGGTGGCCGTCCTCTTTTCAATTGAGGTACATCCATTTCTGCTGTGGGTGGATTGCATCCATTTGTAGGGATGTCAATCCTAGCTGGAGTGTTAACAGCAGGGACGTGTGAACGGACAATCTTCTGACTGTCCGTGAATTTATCTGACAATTGGTGTACTGTATTCTGGATGTGAAGGATCTTCAGGATCTCATCTTCACACAGATTTGTACGCGGATCATAAAAGGACAAAGACTTATTTTCCCAATTAATGGTCTCCAAAGCTTCAGGCTTTTTGGAATGTTTGCCCAACTTTGGAAAAGTTTTCTCATCGAATTCACAATCAGCAAGACGTGCCTTAAATGCGTCCCCCGTTAGGGGTTCTAGGTATCTAATAATCGAGGGTGAATCAAATCCAATATAGATTCCTAGACGACGTTGAGGACCCATTTTGGTCCTCTGAGGTGGTGCTATTGGAACATAGACTACACAACCAAATATTCTCAAATGAGATATATCTGGAGTTGAGCCGTATGCTAGTTGCATCGGGGATAATGTATTGCCTCCAGAGGGGCGTATCCTGATAAGAGAAGCGGCATGCAGAATAGCATGCCCCCAAGCATCCACCGGCAATTGGGATTGCATAAGCAATGGACGTGCAATCCATTGGAGTCTCTTTATAAGAGACTCTGCTAATCCATTCTGGGTGTGAACATGAGCTACTGGATGTTCAACTTCTATACCCGTTGTCTGGCAATAGTCTTCGAAGACTTGAGATGTGAATTCGCCCGCATTATCAAGACGTAGTTTCTTGATATGGTTATCGGGGAAATGAGCACGTAACCTAATTATCTGTGCCAACAGCTTTGGAAAAGCTAGGTTACGGGTGGACAAGAGGCACACATAAGACCATTTTGTGGATGCATCTATTAGTACCATGAAGTACCGAAATGGGCCACTTGCGGGGTGAATAGGCCCGCAAATGTCACCATGTATCCTCTCAAGGAAGCCAGGAGACTCTAAACCCACTTTTAGGGGCGATGGTCTCGTTATTAGTTTCCCCTTGAAACAAGGGGGACAATGAAATTCACCTTTCTGAAGAATCTTCTGGTTCTTCAAATCATGTCCGCGGGATTCAGATAAGATGTGTCGCATCAGAATGGATCCAGGGTGACCAAGTCTGTTATGCCATAGTTGAAATGGTGGCATTGGCTGGCACGTCTGGTGCTCAGTCATATTGGCTTCGACTGGTTGAATGTATGTTTGGTAGAGACCCGACGGGAGTCCCTTAAATATTTCGCAGATGGTCTTCTGGCCATCTTTACGAAGAGTGACATACAGGTATTCAACCTTATTTTCATCTCTAGTTTCTAAGTGATATCCGTTTAAACGGATGTCCTTGAAGCTTATGAGATTTCTATTTGATCTTGGAGAAAATAGTGCATTATTGATTTTTAGTCGTGTGTTATTTGGGAGCAATAATATTGCATCACCAGATCCTTCGATTATTTTGGACAGTCCTGAAATTGTAATGACAGGACCGTCATATTTACTTATGCTATTGAAATAGCATTCATCGCGAAGGATAGTGTGCATCGAGGCACTGTCCAATAGGCACTCATACATCATCTATATACGCAAAAAACGATAATTTATTGATGGAAATGTAAAATACATACATTCAAAATAAAAGATCGTCTTTATTAAGCATACTAGAGATGAAGCTACAATTTATTCTTTGAAAAGCATAGATAAGATGAGGCTCAATCGAGCAGGTCGTCATTTTCGAAATCCTTAGAAGTGAACTTCGTCGGATTTTCCACATTTGCCATGTTTGTTTCAGGCGGAGGCTTCTGGCTCGCCTGATACAGTTCCTGGAAATGGCGAGGTGTGCGACAGTTTCTGGACCAATGTCCAGTCATGCCACAACGATGACATTTGTCCTCCCATGTCTTCTTTGGATTTGACACTGTATCAGTGTTCTTACGCTTCCAAGTGAAGTTTTTCTTCCCTTTGTTATTCTTGCTTTGGGGAGGAGCATTGGCTGGTTTCATAGGGGCATTTCCTTTGTTCTTTCTGCCCCTCTTCTTGTTCTTCCACTTCGGGGGGTGAACACTGTGGGCTTCGGGAATAGGAGCTGAGCCTGCCGGGCGCTGGTTATGAGTGGCCAGTAAAAGGTCTCTATTCTGCTCTGCCCTCAGGAGGCAAGAGAGCATGTCAGAGAACTTCGTGAAATTGCGTTCACGATACTGCTGCATGAGGATAGCATCTTTCTCGTGAAACGAGGTAAATGTCTTTTCCAACATGCGGTGCTCCGAGAATTCTTCACCACACAACTTCAAGCGTGAGGTGATGTTATGAAGTGCTGAGTTGTACTCAGCAACGGACTTGTAGTCCTGAAGTCGGAGGTTCTCCCACTCATAGCTGGCACACGGGAGTATGACATCAATTTGATGTCTGTAGCGTGCCTCTAACGCTGTCCATAACTCCAGAGGGTCCTCTACCGTCAAGTATTCGGCCTTCAGGGTCCGATCTATGTGTCGTCTGATATAGATAATGGCTTTCGCCGTATCCATGTCAGAGACAGTGGTAGAGGTACTGCCAGCTGAAGGGGTCGCTTCTGGGGCTTTGCTAGCAGATGCATCGGATGCTGCGGGAGCCGATGATTGGGCCACTGCGGGGGCCATGATGGAGTGCAGGAGCGCCATGGAGCGCAAGTGGAACTTCAAGTCCACTCGCCAGCTCAAGTAATTCTTGCCAGCTGCATCAAGCACCTCAAAATCGACGCTTGCCAATTTAGCCATTTTATCTATGCAATTTAAAGATAAGCATGAATTAAAATAAATTCAACAATCCATGCATAAAGTAATTAATAAGTAAAAATGCGGGGATCGGCCAGATACCCAAAATAATATACAGTCCAAAGTCCGATTACAGTCCAAAGAAAAGAGAATGAAAAATACAACTTTGGAAACCCCGGGTGGGTCCCTATTTCTGCATCCGTCTTCTTATGCTGTTGCACCGAGCCTTGGCTATTTATACAATTTCCTCACTTACAAATTCTCTCAAAAAAAAGAAAAAGTGCTGGAAATGTAAATAGGTATGCAATGGCCGATCCCGAAAGACACATTTTTACTTATTTTAAACATCCACGCAGTTTATATGCTACATGCATAAATTAAACAACCACACATATATCTCAAGCACAAAAAATATGGAAAAAGTAAACTAGAAAATATAATTATCTCGTAGACCACGTGGAAACGTCATACACCGTTAGGTTAGTTAACTATCTCTGAGATGATTATATTTTTTAAAAATTCTAGTAAACCATACATAATAATTTGCAAGAGAGATGTTTAAATAAATAGAGGAACATATAAATGTAATTATTTATTTTACAAAGTTTTTCTCATAAATTTCAATTTGCAAATTTAATTCTTCTTTAAAATTATGAAGAAGCCGAATTTGTGTAGAATTGTGTGGCTTCGGGCCAAAAATTATTTTTAGTATAAGCGCTTGTGGCCCGTTCCGCAGTTCTGCAAAGTTGTTTACCGCAATTATTATGGCTTCGGGCCAAAAATAAGCTATTAGCCTCGGCTTCGGGCCTCGGGCTCGGCGTCGGGTCTCGGGCTTGGCCTCGGGCTCGGCCTCGGGTCTCGGCCTCGGGCTCGGCCTCGGGCTCGGCCTCGGGCTAGGCCTCGGGCCTCGGGCTCAGCCTCGGGCCTCGGCCTCGGGCCGCCCTCGGGCTCGGCCTCGGGTCTCGGGCTCGGCCTCGGGCCTCGGCCTCGGGCCGCCCCCCTGCAGCGGGGGGCGGCGGCGCGGAAGAACCCCCGTTGCAGGGGGGGATCGGCCTCAGGCCGCCCCCATATAGCGGGGGGCAGCGGCGCGGAAAAGCCCCCCTCTACAGGGGGGGAGCGTGGTCGGCGTTGTGGGAAGGCCCCCTCCTCCGTCAGGGGGGGAGGGGAGGATTTCATATCGGTTCTTCTTCCCACCGAAGAATTTTAATGGCAAAAGGAAAAAAAAAATTTCAGAGAAAAAACTTTGTACTAGGGAAAAAAAATTTTCTTTTATTAGACTAATTTTTTTTTACTTGTATATTAAAACAATGTAAAAATTATTTAGTCTAATTTTATCTACAGGATTATAGGGTTTTACCTCTAGATCAATGATCTAGGGAAGAACGCGACGATGATCCGTAGAAATAATAATCCAAGCTCCCGAACGCTTTGAGGATACCGCAACGCTCCAACGAACCGCCGCAGCAACGTTAGATTCCTTGCGCGTAGGGATGAATTTAGATGAAGATTTTTGCTCAAGAATGGAGAACACGTGCTGATAACGTGTTGGATGATAATGGACTCAAGAGAGAGAGAGATATCATTTCATTGCTAAGAATGAGTAACCATGGCTAAGAGCCATGGTGCTCAATTTATTTATCTCATAATGAGGAGGCCAAAAGCCTCTTAGTAGACCAAGGGTCCCCATTACCCTAAGTAATGGGGGACCTAATGAATGGGTAATGAAGGAGGGGAGGCAAAAGGCCTCCCTCATTCATAACAGTAAGCCCAATTATGAAACAACACCAAAATGAATTATCTGTCATAAAGTGACCACCCACTAGCAATCATCCTTTCACAAAAATACCTAGTGGAATAGGTTAAGAATCAGTGGGTGACCGCAGGTGCAAAAAACAACCCTTGAGAATGATACAGAATGAAAGTAACTTTAAGAATGAAGTCAACTTTTTAATAAAAAACAGAATGCTGTCAGCTTTTTAATAAGAAGAAATCAAAGAGGCTACATCCCTCATTTATTACGAAGACTTCAATAAAAAAATAGCTTTGTGCATTGTAAATCCATGGCCCAATGGCCAGTTAAAAAAATATGGGGCAGACCACATGACCGACAGCGGAAGAACGTTCCATGGCTACCGACAGAGGGGTTTCTCGAAGTCTCACGGCTCAATAAGGGAGCAATGCCCCTTCCGAGTAAACAGAGGCTCCGAAATCCTATCGCCATGTACATGCGGGCACAGGCGGCCGAAGACGAGAACCCATCGGACAAACCGAGTAACAAGGGGAAACTCCACCGGACAAATCGAGCAACAAGGGGAGATTCACATGGCTGATCTCCTATTGGGCACAACCCCCTTTGATCGATCGGCTCAGAATGGGAAATATCCCATTGTTGTTCTCCTCCTCAGGATCTCGATAGAAGACCATATCAACCATCACTTCCCGGGGGGAGGATGAAGCCCATCTGCCGATGAACGGCCGGGTTGTGTCTCAAATGACCACCGACGAATGGCGATGACCCACAACCACTTGATATAAAGGGTAGTGTCTCCTGTAATCACCGACGAACAGTGGACCTGAACAGGGGTTAGGCGTCGCAGACTTCACGTCCGAGCGTCTGATTAAGGAAACGAACCTTAATCTGATCAAAGAGAAGCAGCCACCATAGGCCAAGCCCCCACTGTCACGATCTCCGGCGATTGAAACCCCATGCCGACGATCCCGAGCGCCATCAGTCTGATCCGATCACAGGAAAAAAAATTTAATTAGCACGAATTCCTCCCTTGCTCTGATACCAATGTTAGAATAAAGGGGTGAATTCATCTACCTTCGCAGCGGAAAAGAGTCGAAGAAGAGGAATTAGCGCTATGGATCGAATTTGTGATCACCTATGGAGACAAATAATTTTCATCACCAAAGAACCAGTTCCTTTCTTCTGTTTGTATTGGGAGAGAGGAGAACTCAAATCAATTGCTTTGATTGAATCTTTTATCGCTACCTTTGGGAATTATTTATAAGGATTAAGAAGAGCAGTTTCCTCCCGTTGAAAACTTAACGTTAACAAAATAACGTAAAAGTTAGTTACAAAACAAATTTGCATTGGGAACCCTGAACTTCTGTAAATTGCAATTATCCACCAAGTCTAATTCAATTTACATAAAACCCCTTAATTAATATTATAACTGTGATTTACCCCATGGGTTAAAAACCCCGTCATGGTCGTACCCAATTTCCAACATCTCCCACTCGCACATGATGAGATTGTTGTTACAAAAACAAGTGAAGAAGACATCATACTTGGTAACTTGGTCGTGGGACCCATAAGCGAATACATGCAATCTTGTTGTACACTGGTTAGAGATACACAATTGCCCTCTTTGTAATCAATCCTCTAAAGTATATCTGTCGCTTATAATACCTCAGATCTAAGTTTTTGTATTGGTGTAAGTATTTCTGATCCCTCCTTTTATTTACTCTTGAGGACATACTTAAACACATCCACATTGATGTCTATTTATCACATAGATTGGCCGGCCAGTGAGATTATCAAACTTCATATCAACAAACTTAGTCATTCCTTTGCACTCAGTATTCTACGTCACAACTCAGTCGATTTCCTAGACATACCCTTTTAGACCGAATCACTCGTGGCCATAAGGAATATGCTAAAGTAGCTATCACCAAGACTGCGAATTTGAATATTAGTCAATAGTCAAAGTATAAAAATTGTTTTTTATAAATGGGGTAGTCTGCAGCCCGCATCAAAGTCGCAGGCTGAAGCCCGCAGAGTTGCAGGATTCAGCCCAGTGGGCTTTAAATTAAAAAACAATTTTATTAAAAAACTGTATAGGCCGGCCCATTGGGGGCCGACCCACTGGGGGCTGTCTACTGCGCAGGGGCTAAGGTTTTTTGGGCTTTGGGGGGCTGCCGTTGTGCCGCCGTCCCCCTCCTTTTACCGCCGGCTATGGGGGCAGGTGGCTTATGGCCGCGCCCCCCCCCCCCCCCCCTAAGATCCCTTTTTTATTTAAAGAAAACTTAAACTGGAACCTTAGGGGGCGACAGTGGCTGTGGTCGCCGCCCCCTTCCCCTTCACCCCCGGCGTACGTCGGGGTTGTGGGGTCCGGCGGTGAATGTCGCCGCCCCTATGGGGGGAGGGGCCTAACAGCCATCAGCCACCGGCCCCCCCTCAAAAATCCATTTTTCAAATAAGGGAAAATAATAAAACGCTTAAAAGTCTTGATTTTTCATGCGAAAAATAACCAGAAATTGCAAAAAACTTAATGATCTCACAGATCTAACATGAGGTGGCTTTGATACCACTTGTTGGGCCTATTTATAAATTAACAATTAGCAATACCATGCAAAAGAACAATCCAGAAATACAACATGTCAGATTTACGAGAATTAATAAAATGAATCTGACACGCAGCGGGAGCGTACCTGAATCTATAGCAACCGAAATCTGATGATCCGTGTGGATAACCTTTCCAGATCAGCCCGTATGCCTGTGAGAAATCCTTCGGCTTTCTCGGGCTTTAGTCTGTCGACGGGATACAGAAAAGACAACTCTTCGTACTTTTGATCTGGGGACCATGACCACATATAAATATGCAAAACCTAATGCCTATTGGGCTTCGGGTTCAAACCATCATTAAACCAGAAAATACATTGTCTCTACACATTAAAGGCACACACCTTATTTAGATACATAAAGCCTAATTAATTAATTAATTAGATCAATTTATTGGGCTTTAACTTAATTCGACATTCAGCATACATAATTATTTAACATATGAGCCCAACGTTGGATTAACGATCAGACATTTTATTCTTATCTCGATTAATTTTTTTTACATGAAATCCCAACTGGCACAATAAGTTTCAATTGGAGGCATGTTGGTATTGCTTAATAAAGCCAATTACTATTCCAATGCGATTTCTCATTGGGGAAAACTTTTTTAACAATGTTTTCTATTGGAAAGTGCTTGCTTGTATTTTTTTAGCTTGCCTAAATAGTCAAGTATGCCTTTTTACCAACATATACGGAGATAATTTCAAGTTTGCTTGAATAGTCATATATGTGTCTTGATTTGGAGACCATTAAAGTAATCGATATAACATGACTGGATGTGGTTAGTTAGAACTCAGGTACATTATATGCCTTTCCTTGACACTCATCACTGCATGATCTGTTTTAATATTGGATGCAATGTTCTCACTGTTATGAATGAGGGAGGTCTTTCCCTCATCTTTATCCCCCACATTACTCTCCATCAAGCTTACTAATGGGGACTTTTGGTATCTCATGTCCCTTGGCATTTTACTATTATGAATAAATAGAGAACCATGGCTTTGTGCCATGATTACTCATTCTCTTGATTTCCAACACGTTATCAGCACTTTAGCTCTAAATTTTCTTGAGCTTCTCCTAATATTAATCCCCTTAAAGTAAACTCGCCGCACGAATTCCATCTAAAGAAAGTTTTTGAGCCATAAATTCTTTTTCATCTTCCCCACAAAATTTCCATCTTGCGAAGGAATCTTGTTTGTTGTGGCAAAGTTGCAACAAACCTGCAAGGCGTTACGGTAGTGGGGATTTTATCATTTCTACGGATTATATTGGTTCTTCCCTAGATCACTGATCTAGAGGTAAATTCCTTGGCTCGTAGATAATTGGATTATGCAAAATAGTATGCATTTTTTGCTTAAAAAAAATCAAGAACATACACCTCTTTAATTGGAAAAAAACTCTTTTAGCCCAACCATTCGATTTTTTTTGGTGTACTTGATATGTTTGTACGATCTAATGATCTAGTTAATTAATCTGGAAATTTTGCGACAAATTTTCAGAACAACACAATACTTTGCAGTATGAAATTATTCATTACGTATGCATCTCCATATGAAACATCACAAGGCATTGGCAAATGTATAGCCTATGCAAAATATTTATTGGTCTTAAATTTGAGAGATCAGATCACGGGAAATTTACCAAGCACTATAGGGACGATATATCTGCCAATGGCAGTCAGATGCTCTCATTGATGCACGACTCTCATCTATGGAAATCGGAGTGAAAATGGTATTGCGCAATCATTTTGAGCATGAAATTTTGCATTAGGTGAGTTTTACCCAGGGGTGGCAAATGGGCGGGTCGGGTCGGGTTCGGATCGGGTCAGGTTTGACCCGACCCGAATAAGGGTAAACCCGAACCCGACCCGAATTAAATTCGGGTCAGGGTTCGGATACCCGAACCCGACCCGGCCGTAACCCGGGTGACCCGTACCCGACCCGGTTTGTCTTTCGGGTCGGGTTCGGGTCGGGTTCGGGTCGGGTTTGGTATTAAATAGTGATTATTTTTCAAAAAAGGTCGGGTTCGGGTCGGGTTCGGGTCGGGTTGGGGTAAAAAGAGTGAAAATACGGGTCGAATTCGGGTCAACCGGGTCGAGGGGTCAAACCCGTACCCGACCCGGATTTTTATCCGGGTCGGTCGGGTTGACCCGAATTCGACCCGACCCGGATTGGCCCCTACCCATACCCGACCCAAGAGGCCGGGTTCGGGTCGGGTCGGGTCGGGTCGGGTCTATTTTGCCACCCCTAGTTTTACCCCCATTCTTGGATTGTATGGCGGCCTCTGCTGTGTCACTGAATTTTTTGAGCATTGTCGTACGTACAAGTTGTCAGATGCCAATGAATTCGATAATTTGTACAAATTAGCCTATTCATATGAATTCTCTGATAATTTGTATGTACGTACGATAATTTACCAGATATACAAATTATCAGATAACATGAATTTTTTGAGCAATGTTGAGGCGCCGAGCACCGCCCCCCTGTCGGGGCACCAAGCGCCGCCTTACGTCGGAGCACCGGCTGATCAGTATGTTTCGGAGCACGGCAGCAACGAACAGATTGCTTAAATTTGGGCAAAATTCCAAATTTGTGCAAAATTTCCCTTCGAATCAAAAATTGGGATGTGGGCCTCCTTTGCGTCGTAACGCCCCACCCCCTATCGGGGGTGGCCACCGCCCCCTCCCTGTCGGTGGGGGGGCCTGCCCTTGTGCGCCTCCCTATCGAGGGGGCACCGCCCCTGATTCGTCACCCCCTCCTGTCGAGGGGGGCCTGCCATGCCGATCGTGGCCGCCACCCCCTGACGGGGGCCTCCAGGCATGGGCCTCACTGATGGGCCAGAAGCCCAGTTATTAACAAAATTTATAATAAATAATTAGGTATTTTTTTGGCTAACGGGCCCGCAGCCAGTAGCCAGCCTGCGTGCCTCTGGCCTGCAGGCTAAATTAATTTAAAATTCAGGAAATACCCTATAAAACCCTGAAAATTCCAGAAAATTCTGAAAAAATCCGAAAAAATTCTGGAATAATCCAGAAAAATCAAGAAAAAATAGGGTGATGATATTGAGTTTTATTAACTCTTTATGGAGTATTGGGCGCAAATTAGAAATTTCTTAATGAATTTGATGTGAAATTCATTATTTATCGCCTTATTTTTAATTGGATAAAAATTTAATTTACGTTTTAATAAATTACATGGATCCTGAGATCGCTCTGTCGTTAGGTTAGTTACCTAACCTAACGGATAATGACGTTTCCCCGTGGTCCAAGTAACTTTTTAGCGTAAATTTAATATATTTATCCTATAAAATTGCCTGCGATATTGAATAATTGTATTGATTATGCATGTGTGTTTGCGTGGTTGATTTTTATATTGCATGTAGCATATATAAACTGCGTGGATGTTGTAAATAATTGAGTCTTGTGGTTTGGGATCGGCCATTTTGAGATACACCTTTTTATATTTCTCGCTTTCTTTTTCTGTTTAGAGAGATTTTGTAGTGAGGTTATAATGTAAAATGCCAATGACCGGAGCTCAGCCAAATTGAAGACAGAGATGAAATCTGCTTTATGCTAGGACCCAAACTGGGTTTCCAAGTTGTATTTTTCATTTCTTTTTGTATTTCATTTTTGGACTGTATTCGGACATTTTTGGGCATTTTGTTTCTAAGGATATCTGGCAAATCCCTACTTGACTGTTTATTTACTTTGCGTGAATTTATTTTTCGCAAATATTAATTCATCTATATTCAATTGCATAGATAAATGGTAAAATTGGCTAGCATCGATTTCGAGGTCCTTGACACAGCATGAAAGAAATACCTGAGCTGGCGAGTGGACCTGAAGTTCCACTTGCGTTCAATGGCACTCCTTCACTCAAGTTTGGCCCCCGCAGTGGCCGGCTAGCAAGTCCTCTGCAGCAGCCCAGCCAGCTGGCAGTTCTACTACCGTTGTCTCCGACATGGAAAGGCGAAATCCATTATCTATATCAGGAGACACATAGATCGGACCTTAAAGGCCGAATACTTAACGGTAGAAGATCCTCTTGAGTTGTGGACAGCGCTTGAGGCGTGTTATAGTCATCAAATTGATGTCATGCTGCCACGTGCCAGTTATGACTGGAAAAATCTCCGTCTTCAGGACTATAAGTCCGTTACTGAGTACAACTCAGCACTTCGTAATATCACCTTACGCCTGAAGTTGTGTAGTAAAGAAGTCTCGGAGCATCGCATGTAGAAAAAGGCAATTACCTCTATCCACGAGAAAGATGCAATCCTCATGCAACAATACCGTGAACGCAACTTCACGAAGTTCTCTGATTTGCTCTCTTGCCTCTTAGGGCAGAGTAGAATAGAGACTTACTACTTGCCACTCATAATCTGCGCCTTGCTGGTGTTGACCGTCTCCCTGAAGTGCACCATGTTTCTCCCCGAAGTGGAAAAACAAGAAGAAGGCTAGAAAGAACAAAGCGAAAGCTGAAGTGAAGGCAGCAAGAGCACCACCCCAGAACAACAACAGCAATGGGAAGAAAAACTTCACATGGAAGCGTAAGAACACTGATCCAATGCAAATTCCAAATAAGAACTAGGAGGACAAATGACATAGATATGGCATGACGGGACATTGGTCCAGAAACTGTTGATTCGGGTTCAATATTACATATTTAACCCCGCATTTAGCCCTATTTTGTGCTCACGTGATGCTACTTTGTTCTCTAATACATACGTATTTTGTACACAATTATTCATTAGAGGAAACACCTTATTTGAGCACAAAACATCAATTAACTGAGTATTTCTGCACATTTTATATTTTTCATGGCAAGGTCTCGATCTCACGATTCCAACGACTATTTATTTGTATTTTTCTGAGATCTGTGCTAATTACTATGAATTTTTGAATGCAGAATACCAATTAAATGAGGAAATACGCAAGTAAATACGAAAATACGGTCGCCAGCCAATCAAACGCTGCCACGTGGCAGCATCAGATCGTCTACCGCTCCATCCTGCG
This sequence comes from Scilla litardierei, assembly GCA_030789695.1. Lineage (NCBI taxonomy): Eukaryota > Viridiplantae > Streptophyta > Magnoliopsida > Asparagales > Asparagaceae > Scilla > Scilla litardierei. The sequence goes on along the minus strand of CM061140.1, from coordinate 40,849,690 downwards.
GCCACAACGAGTGAACGACGTGGCTTCGTGTGGTCCATCGGATGATGATCCGACGGTCTGAAACGACGCGGAAGCAGGCAAAATGGCGGGCGACGTGGCGCTTCGTGATCCCTCCGATCGACATCCGACGGTGCTAAGAAGAGGAAACACGGCGCAATCTTGGCCGCTGATCGATGATCCAACGGCTCAATTGAACCCAGCGTTTTGAAATGAAAATCGAATTCTCGGGCGACGTGGCAACTCTTGGGCGGTCGATCTGCGGTCGGACGGTTCGCATCAAACACAAATTCGTATCAGCTCCTGGGGCGACGCGGCTTCTTCGCAGCAGTTGGATTTCGATCCAACGGCTTCCATCAAGCCCGAATCGACGCGAAGAAGGTTGAGTTTCTCACGGAGACGTGGCCTGATCTCGAACGGCCAATTACGATCCAACGTCGAAAATCGATTGCGAGCGGAGGCGATCTTGCGATTCATTGGGACACGCGGCAGCGATCCAAACAACATCCGACTGATCCGACGGCCCATGTCTACTCCGAGATGAACTCGGATCGTTCGTTAGCGGAGCGGGGGAAAGCAGACCCGTTTATATGGCCACGTGGCGTGGCGTTCGATCCCGCACGGATCGAACAGCCAGCATTAGCGCCGACGATTTTAAGTGGGTTTGGGTCGACTGTGAAGCAGGTTTCGATCCGATAAGAACTTAAACCCGCAATGAGCCTATATAAGCGTATTTCTAGGCTTTTGGGGGATATTCTGGCGTATTCTGGGCGTCTTGGCGGCTCTAGGAGCCGTATTTCGCCAGGGAAAAATTCTGTAAAATTCCAGAGGCTATTCTTCTTATTTTCAGAGGGTTTTGAGGCTTATATTGGAGATTTGGCGATAAGATTCTAAACTTCTACCCCGTATTTGATGCTTTTCTATTGTATTTGGCTATTAAATTGATGTATTTTGCTATGAACGTTGTTTATTCTTGCATTATGAGTAGCTAAATCTTATTCGTGCATGGTATGGAGTAGTTAGGGGATGTGATTTGTGTTAGTTTGGTTGAATATTCATTGTGCTTAATCGTTAACGTTGATAAAGTTGTGAACTTTGGTATTAAATCGTCTTTTTCATCTTCCAAAAGAAGTGATTGAGTTGATGATCGCCCCAAAAGGGTGAGTTTTGATCTCTCCAAAAGAGAGTTTCATACCGTAGTTGTAAGATTATAACTTTAGCAACGATGTTATTCGCATTGTGCTTTAACCCCCAAAAGGGCATCTTCCGATGAATTGCTCCCAAAAGGAGAATTCATTGAGTTATATTGAGTATTTTCCGGTAAATTGCTCTCAAAAAGAGAATTCATTGGGTTATATTCGTCAACCAAGTTAATACGAATTATTGATCCTAACGAACCCATACCATGTGCATACTTTTCGTCGATACTTTCATACACGACTTTTATTTGGTCGTATTGTTCGCACATCACCATCATCACCATCATTATTGAAGTGGTTAGTTTCTTTTCGTCGGATTTCTATTTGATTTGAGCTGTGGTTGCAACAGATTTCCTCCCGAGGATTCGACATCTGGACTCCCAGATTATATTACTTGTACGGACTATTGCGCTTGAAAGAAGCACCTTTTTGGTTCGACCAAGTTTTTGGCGACGTTGCCGGGGAGGAATGGTTTGTGACCACTATTTATTTCATTTAGAGAACCTTCGGTGAGATCTTTCCACTTTACTATACATAAACTTTTGTTTTTTTAATTTTTTTTTAAAAATGGAGTATATGAATTTCTATTGCACAAACAATCTGTATGATGCAAAGTACGCTAATGCACACAAACATAGGATGGAGAAGCTCAAGATCGTTAATTTTAATCAAACTGACTGTGAAACTTTCTTTCAGGCCTGGAGGAGGTTTACAAACATAGTATCGAGCTATCCGCAGCATGGGTACACAAATGAAGAGCTTATGGCGTCCTTCCTAGATGGACTACAACCACAGCTGCAGGAATTATTGGGAGGCATGACGACGACAAAGGCGTAGGAATACATGGAGTCTCTACAAGAAAATGAAGAAACCAGGGAAGAGACTTCAGAGTGCGATTCAACGGAGCCTTCGTGCTTCGATCAAAGGGAGCAAAGCATATACGTACCTTTGCAATCCTTGAAAGTGGAAGTTCACTCGATTATTCAGATACAGGAGGCTACATCCCATCAATTCCAGGAGAATTTCCTTGCTCGGAGTCGGCTGATTCAGAAATCCTTTGAAAATCTTACTCTGATTGTCACTTGCTTAGAAGAAAATAATTCTTTTGAAATTCAACTTCAAGAATCTAATACGAGTTTATCTTCTATTGCAGGTATACCGAGCAAGCCATGTCACGTTGAGGACACGAATAAAAATATCTACATGGCAGAAAGTGTGTGCAAAAGAGAGGACGAGCTAGCAATTTTGGATGAACGAGAGGAGGAGACAGCTAGGGACAAGGGTTTTGAGATTATCTCCATGGAGTCAGAACCATGCCCTCCTCCAGTTTTATCCCAAGATCATTTACCCCTCTCCCTAATTACTGAGCATCATACCGAGAGTAGTGCATATCTTTCAGGGAGTAGTCTTCAACTTGCTTTAATTTATTTCAACTATTTTGATGACTACATTTGGAATATTTTTGTCGAATGGAATCTTAAACTAATCTGGACTGACATAACTCATCTCTTGCAGGACATTGGTAAACAAGTTATAGAGATGCTTGGGGTTGTGTTGCTGGGGTCCAATTTAGCTTCTGGAGGAAAAATAATCGCCGAGGAGCGCAAGGAGCAAATTGAACAACTTCCTCCACAATTAAAGATTCGGGATCCGCCATTTGATCACGGTGTGTTCTTTCCAGTAGTGTAGTTTTCAAATGCTTTCTAGGATGCTTGCTTGAATAAACTCGTACCCCTTTCGACATTGAGGACAATGTCCATCTTTAGTTGGGGTGTGTGTATGAGACCTTAGGATTTTTTTTGAGAAGAATAAATCACCAAATCTCATCATTTAAAACTCCTTCATATGCCACAAATACGGATGATCACGCATTAATTGAGTTCTAAAAATTGTTTATGGCTTGATTAAATATTTTTTCCTTTATGGAATTATTGTTAATATGTTATTCATGAAAATTTTAAATTGCCATGATTAATATCTTGAAATAGTTTGAATTTATTTCATGCATGCTAATGTGATGAAAAAGCTTAAGTATACACGATTTATTAGAAAAGTCTTCAAGTTGAAGAGGAATTTGGCCTTTGTTATTAATGTTTATGTTCGAAAATATGGGTGTTGAGTTGCTTACAAAGAAAAAAGAAAAGAAAAGAAGAAAAAAAATGAAGAAACATGAATGAAGAAAAATGAATGAATAAGTATGGCACCAAAAAACTTGGTTGGCTCGAGTAGTACAGTCCGAGGGGTCCTTCTTGGCCTAATGCCATATTATCGTCTGATTTGGGAGCCATTGACCGGAACCTCACTCATTTGATGGAGCGATCCAAGTTATACAATTTTCTGCGAATGTTGCTTGATGCGCGTTACGCAGAACTAATAAAAGAAAAGAAGTGGCGAACAAGCTAAGCAACCTCAATGCCCATGACTTGAACGATCTTTGTGAGTTACCAATTCCTTGGAAACAAGAAAACTGGAATATAACGACGTGTTATACTTTCGCTTGTGCAAAACGATGCTTGCATGCTATTTATTCAAATTAAATTAGAGAAAATATCATGTGATTGATCTTGTGCATGGATTGTGTATATTGATAGTGTTGATCATGTTGGAAAGCGTATTATTGAGCCATGCCATAAGCAATTGATAGAATTTTTTGTTTTATTAATCATCCGAATTAATCGCTCTTTTTGCTAGAGACTAGAAAATCGCTAGTTGGGGGGTGTGATTCGGGTTCAATATTACATATTTAACCCCCCATTTAGCCCTATTTTGTGCTCACGTGATGCTACATTGTTCTCTAATACATACGTATTTTGTACACAATTATTCATTAGAGAAAACACCTTATTTGAGCATAAAACAGCAATTAACTAAGTATTTCTGCATATTTTATATTTTTCATGGCAAGGTCTCGATCTCATGATTCCAACGACCATTTATTTGTATTTTTCTGAGATCTGTGCTAATTACTATGAATTTTTGAATGCAGAATACCAATTAAATGAGAAAATACGCAAGTAAATACGAAAATACGGTCGCCAGCCAATCAAACGCTGCCACATGGCATCATCAGATCTTCTCCCGCTCCATCTTGCGGCCACAACGAGTGAACGACGTGGCTTCGTGTGGTCCGTCAGATGATGATCCGACGGTCTTAAACGACGCGGAAGCAGGCAAAATGGTGGGCGACGTGGCGCTTCGTGATCCCTCCGATCGACATCCGACGGTGCTAAGAAGAGGAAACACGACGTAATCTTGGCCGATGATCGATGATCCAACGGCTCAATTGAACCCCGCGTTTTGAAATGAAAATCGAATTCTTAGGCGACGTGGCAACTCTTGGGCGGTCGATCTGCGATCGGACGGTTCGCATTAAACACAAATTCGTATCAGCTCCTGGGGCGACGTGGATTCTTCGCAGCAGTTGGATTTCGATCCAACGGCTTCCATCAAGCCCAAATCGACGCGAAGAAGGCTGAGTTTCTCACGGAGACGTGGCCTGATCTCGAACGCCCAATTACGATCCAACGGTCGAAAATCGATTGCGAGCGGAGGCGATCTTGCGATTCATTGGGACACGCGGCAGCGATCCAAACAACATCCGACCGATCCGACGGCCCATGTCTACTCCGAGATGAACTCGGATCGTTCGTTAGCAGAGCGGGGGAAAGCAGACCCGTTTATATGGCCACGTGGCGGCCTGGCGTTCGATCCCGCACGGATCGAACGGCCAGCATTAGCGCCGACGATTTTAAGTGGGTTTGGGTCGATTGTGAAGCGGGTTTCGATCCGATAAGAACTTAAACCCGCAATGAGCCTATATAAGCGTATTTCTAGGGTTTTGGGGGATATTCTGGCGTATTCTGGGCGTGTTGGAGGCTCTAGGAGCCGTATTTTACCAGTGAAAAATTCTGCAAAATTCCAGAGGCTATTCTTCTTATTTTCAGAGGGTTTTGAGGCTTACATTGGAGATTTGGTGATAAAATTCTAAACTTCTACCCCGTATTTGATGCTTTTCTATTGTATTTGGCTATTAAATTGATGTATTTTGCTATGAACGTTATTTATTCTTGCATTATGAGTAGCTAAATCTTATTCGTGCATGGTATGGAGTAGTTAGGGGATGTGATTTGTGTTAGTTTGGTTGAATATTCATTGTGCTTAATCGTTAATGTTGATAAAGTTGTGAACTTTGGTATTAAATCGTCTTTTTCATCTTCCAAAAGAAGTGATTGAGTTGATGATCGCCCCAAAAGGGTGAGTTTTGATCTCTCCAAAAGAGAGTTTCATACCGTAGTTGTAAGATTATAACTTTAGCAACGATTTTATTCACATTGTGCTTTAACCCCCAAAAGGGCATCTTCCGATGAATTGCTCCCAGAAGGAGAATTCATTGAGTTATATTGAGTATTTTCCGGTGAATTGCTCTTAAAAAGAGAATTCATTGTGTTATATTCATCAACCAAGTTAATACGAATTATTGATCCTAACGAACCCATACTATGTGCATACTTTTCGTCGATACTTTCATACACGACTTTTCTTTGTTCGTATTGTTCGCACATCACCATCATCACCATCATTATTGAAGTGGTTAGTTTCTTTTCGTCGGATTTCTATTTGATTTGAGCTGTGGTTGCAACAGATTTCCTCCCGAGGATTCGACATCTGGACTCCCAGATTATATTACTTGTACGGACTCTTGCGCTTGAGAGAAGCACCTTTTTGGGCCTACCAACTGTCGCATTCCTCGCCACCTCCAGGACCTATATCAGGCGAGCCTGAAGCCTCCCCCTTGAGACAAATCTGGCGGATATTCAAGCTCTGACCAGGTTCACTGCACAAGATTTCGAGAATAATGATCTGCTTGATTGAGTCTTATCTTAGTTTGCTTTTTATCTTTGCATTTTAAATACTAGTTTCCTTCATCTGTAGTTCCTTTTTGGAACTTTATGAATGCATATTTAGCTTTTCTATTCATTCTGATATATAGGTGAAATGTGATATATTATGGACAGTGCTTAGATGCACTAGTGAAGCATTAAAATTGCTCCCACATACAAAGAGACTATACTATGCAAATTTCTCTCCTGAATCATACATGAATTTCCCAAGTTTCAAGGATATTTCGTTTAAAACAAACATACCTTGGAAACTATGGATAATAATAATGAATATCCTTATATAACTAGTCAAAATGGATGGCCAGAAGACCATCAACAAACGATTCGTTGGACCCCCTTCGGATCCTTATCATTATATATATTCATCCTATAAAAAGCCAACTTGACTGAGCACCAGAAGTGCATTTCATTGCCAGAGTTTTTAACTGTGGCACAATAGACTTGGTCATCCTGGATCATCGATGATGGACGCATCATCAAATGAATCCCTTGGAGAATCTGAAGATTCTTCAAAAGGTTGAGTTTCCTTGTCCCCCCTTTGTCATAAGGGAAAACTTATAGAGAGACCTTCCCTCCTGAAAGTGGGATTAGTGTCTCCTGGCTTCATTGAGAGAATACATGGTGACCTTTGCGGGCCTATTCACCCTGCAAGTGGCCCATTTTGGTACTTCATTGTACTGATAGATGCATCTACTAGATGATCTTATGGGTGCCTTTTTTGTCCACCCACAACCTAGCTTTCTCAAAAGCTGATAATGTGGGTGAATATGATTGAAGCTTTCGCAACCTAGGTTTTGCAAAGTCTCATTAAAATAGGCATGCAGTCTAAAGAAGCATGAAGCTTCTGAGACCATATCATGGGACACAAAAGTCTTAATCTCGTTATGATCCGCATACTATTTCTGTGTGAAGATGAGATCCAGAAGATCCTTCACATTCAGACTAATGTACATCAATTGGTAGATAAATTCACGGACAACCATAAGCTTGTTCGTTCATACGTCCCCGCTGCCAACACGCCAACTAGGATTGACATCCCTTCAGATGGATGCAATCCACCGGCAGCAGAATTGGTTGTACCTCAATTGAAAAGAGGACACCCGCCAGGTTCAAAAGATAAAGTTCATCCAAAGAGGAAGATTCCTGGAAATATTAAAATAATCGCTCCACAGGATGCTGAGCTCAGACCAGCGACCTCTTCCCTCCTGATTTCCCCTGCAGAGGAAACAATAGGAGAAAAATCATTGTATAATGTACGTACTGGAGAGGTACTGAACAGATATAGCACAGTCGACGACGACGATTTTGTTTTTGTTATTGCCGTTCACGTCGCTGGATACGACGATGACGTCAACCCACTTTTCTATAGCATAAACGCATAGATTGGCCAAAGTGGGACGAGGCAATAAGAGTAGAGCTGGACTCACTCTTGAAAAGCAAAGTCTTTGGACCTGTAGTCCATACACCGAAATGTGTAAAACATGTGGAATCTAAGTTGGGGTTTCATAAGAATAAGAAATGAAGGAAATATGATCATTTTCCTATTTCATACTAAGCCTAAACGTCTCTGGAAAAGCCAAGAAATGCAGCTCATGGACGATGTGACTGCATATCTATACGGCTATATAGATATAGAGATCTATATGAAACTTCCAGAAGGGTATACTCTACCCCCAGAGATAAAATAGAGACGTATGAACATCTCCTCTATAAAGGCTTTGAAGATCATTATATGATCTTACGCCATCACGAAAAATATGGTATAACAGATTTAGCGAATTCATTGCTGAACAAGATTCCCTAATAACGAAATCTGCCCATGTATCTTTATCAAAAGAATTACAGGGACATGATTTGTATTAGTCGCCGTCTATGTGGACGACTTAAAACTAATAGGATCTCATGCAGAGACCATTGATATATCTGATAGCCTTAAGCATACCTTCGAAATGAAATACATAGGCAAAACAAGGTATTGTATCGGCTTACAGATTAAACACCTTCGTGGTGGAATCCTTTTATACCTATCATATTCTTCATACTCTAGGAGTTTATGAAGAAAAATGTCCATTTGCAATCAATTAAAAATGGATGCTTATTTATGACGCCTTCCAGTCGCTGGAAGAGGAGGAGGACATCCTAGGTCCTAAAGAACCTAGCTCTAGTATACTAGTTACACTCCTTTATCTGGCCAACTGCACGTGTCTCTAATAAAACGTCTGCAGTAAAGGTGTTAGCCAGATATAGTGCTGCCCTGGAGAGCACCACTGGACCAAGGATAAGCTGCTTCTGCACAACTTCCAAGGGTCAAGGATCAGCATCCAAGGAATAAATATCGTTTATGCAGGTTTACAGACCATCGTGATGACTAAGCACAAATGGCCGGCCACCTCCTAAAGATCTACGCATCATCCTCCAAAAGTCTACATCTTCTGAGAAGCTCATCATCCAAAAAGCATATCTAGAAAACGCTCATCCTAGTCCAGTAGTACCTTGCAGACGCGGTGTAGACTGAGTAAAAGAATACATACGTGGAGTCATCTACAAAACTTCGAAGAGCGTATCACTCCTGAGCGCCACTGTTTTCCAGTAGCCGCTAGATATGAGTGAAACTTGTAAATATTAGTGATGATTGTATTTGCTTTCAGAACATGATGGATGTATAGATGAATAAGAAATGATTGTATAGATACATAGGAGATCTGCAAGCCTGAAGCTTGTACAGATCAGTAGGAGTTGATAGTAGAGTTGTACTCTTTTTCCCTTAGCTGTGGGTTTTTCCATTATGTTTTCCATAGCCAAAGGTTTTAATGAGGTAACCTCAGTTAACTCTAGACCCTGAAGTGTCCATCTTGAATGAAAGCTGAAAGACCAACAAGCATAAGACTTGTACGGATCAGGGGGAGTAACCTGCGGGTTGCACTCTTTTTCATTAAGCTGTTGGTTTTTCCCACTGGGTTTTCCACAGCTAAGGTTTTAACGAGGCAAACACGACTATTCTGGATCCAGAAGTATCCACCCTCTTAGGTTTATACGCTAAGATCAAAGTAATGGATGGATAAGGGGGAGTGTTATGAATGAGGGAGGCCTTTGGCCTCCCCTCATCTTTATCCCCCCATTACTCTCTATCAAGCTTATTAATGAGGACCTTTGGTATCCCATGTCTCTTGGCATTCTACTATTATGAATAAATAGAGAACCATGGCTTTGTGCCATGGTTACTCATTCTCTTGATTTCCAATACTCACTTCTTTTTTGGAGTTGTAGTTTAGTTTTTAGCAGGGTAATTTTGGCAGTCACACATCTAGAAGCAAGCTAATTCCTATTGGGTTTGGGTATATGTAAAGTAAGGAGACATGGTCTATAAGTTTGGTAATTAGCCCCGAATAAATCCACGTCCATAATCTATTAGGACTAGAATAATTAAGCCATACTCTTGTGCCTTTGGATCTAATCCTATGATAGTTTAAGACTTCTTTAGGAGAAGGATTCTAAGGGTGATATTGTGTATAAATGGGTTTCTCCTCTCTCCTTAAACACCGTGAAATAACAATAGATATGTAACTAGCTAGCCACCAAAAAGTGCTAAAGCTCCTTTGTCGTTGTTACATTGTCGATGCCATCGCAATGCTACATTCCTTATGACTTTGCTCCTTTACAGAAATAAAATCATCTTCATTATAGGTAATTAGTTAAAAACCAACATTCTTAGCAAAACTTCCATTTCTTTATTTATATTCGTATCAAAAAGGAATTAGATATGGTTTACCCAACATTAATAGTAAAAGAATATAGGATTTAATGTAGAAAAGGTGGCACCTGATCCATTGGATCAGGTGCCAAGACACAAAAAAGGTGGAAAGTACAAGCCCCCACATGGGCTTGTACTCGTTGGGTCCCACCTTTTTGTGTCTTACACCTGATCCATTGGATCAGGTGCCACCTGCTCTACATCAATCCCAAGAATATAATAGTTATACAATATATATAAGAATTCCAAGTTAAGTAGAAAACCATCAATCTTCAAAGCTCACCTCGTCTGGAAATACTATAATCACACGCGCTCTTATTGATTACTTTTTTTGAAAATAGTACGTAGTACCACAATCAAGATAATATGTAACATATTGTGGATATGTTTAAAATGATACAAGCACCGACAGAGATCTATGTTTTCCATGGGAAGATGGCCAAGCTCAATAGATATATACAAAACATATTGTAGGAATTTCTTGCCTTAAAAGGAGAGGATACACCTAATTACATATCATATTTGTTCGAAACACCGATCCTTGCTAGTTTGCAACATCCACACTAGTTTTGTTTTAAAATGGGCCTGCCTTTAGTGATAATCTTGTCCTTAATCAGCATATAAATAGGGACAAGGACGAAGTAGGCAGCAGCGAGATTTCCAATGATGAAGTGGAATAGGAACATTATCCGTAAATTTCCAATGATGAAGCTCAATGTGATATGGACGTAAAGGAAATTAAAATGAATATTCCTTTTATCAGTAAATTTCCATCCACCTATGAAAGTAAGTGTTCCATCATCTATAGTCTTTTCAAGTATTGTTCCAAATATCGTAGCAAGTCCTAGCAATTATGAACAAACTATAATGATGATACACACATGGGGAAGAAAGTAACCCACAAATGTCTGAAATGAATATGCATGTGGGAACACTACAACAAAAATGGTCTTTGACAACTTCTAAAAAAGGTTGTAATAGGGGTCAGACAACTATTTCACAAACGTTGTTATATGCGAAGTTGTAATAGGGTCGGCTCATTAGACCACTTTTTCTGCCTGTTGTAAGAAAACGTTGTAATAGATGTATATTACAACTTTTAATAAACGTTGTGTAAATTTCTATTACAACGTTTATAAAAGGTTGTGTAAAGCAATATTACAACTTTTTTTAAAGGTTGTGTAAACTGATATTACAACTTTTATAAAAGGTTGTATAAAGAGATATTACTACTTTTAATAAATGTTGTGTAAACTTCTATTTACAACGTTTATAAAAGGTTGTATAAAACAATATTACAACTTTGTTTAAAAGTTGTGTAAACTGATATTACAACTTTTATAAAAGGTTGTATAAAGAGATATGACAGCTTTTAATAAATGTTGTGTAAACTTTTATTACACCGTTTATAAAAGGTTGTGTAAAGAAATATTACAACTTTTTTAAAAGTTGTGTAAACTGCTATTACAACTTTTATAAAAGATTGTTAAAACTTCTATTACAACTTGTTTAAATAGTTGTTAAAAACTATACTACAACTTTTATAAAAAGTTGCGAAAAAAAGCACAAAATTTAAAAAAATTATTTGGGCCGCTTGCCCATTGCCCTGCGGTTGTTTAATGCTGATTGCCCTTTTCTGCAATCATACAACACATGCAACAACGTCAAGCACAAAGGTTTATGCCATAAAGAGTAATGGAAATGCATTTTACATCAAAAATAGTGTTTGTGCGCCGCAAAACAGAGTCATCAAACAATGAATCTAGGCACATGCATGTTCAATACAATGTTATAAGACAGAACACTAAATGCAATATAGGATGATAAACACCAATTCAAATTAGTGGATTAGTAGATAAGTAGATCATGTACAAATGACCCTATCCACCAAAACAACAATTCAGTTAAACAAGTTAAACAACATTACTGCTCAAAATTTGAATCCCTTGAAAAGGTTGATAAGAATTGGCTTATATGGGGAGAGCAGCTTCCAAGGACTGGAGCCTGAGGGTAACAGCTGTTTTGTGAGCTTCCAACCCTTCGACCTCCGCCATTTTGGCCATATACGGACCCAGCTCCCTTAGTCCTTCTGTTAGAGATTGTACGGTGATGTACTTGAGGAAGGAGTCCAAAGACACTCTGCTATACATCCTCGCGTACCCGTAAGTAGGAGAGGACATGGTTTGTTCCACTCGCATAGTCGCCCCAAAAGCACAGAACCTGCCATTGTTTGCACAAATGGGTTTCATTTTAGTCAGAAAGAAATCGGTACATTGATTGGCCTCTCCTTTCCCTATTATTAGATATCATTTAAAAGATAAGATGCATTACTATGTTTTACTCTATGTCGTAACCATATATTTGAAGACCGATAACAACAATTAAATCGATAACTGTCTGCTGGCTGCTTCCATGGCATGGATATCATCAAACATTTGTATGTAAATATTCAGATTGTAAAGACCACATGCATAGGCAACAAAATCCAGAAAATGTGAATTCGTAATTATATGGGCATTAGATGATATAAAAAAGAATCACAATGGTGCAGGTTTCCAGTTTGGGTCTAAACACATGTAAATGTCTCCCTGAAAAAATTAGTGTAGCATCATATATTGTGTGGCAAGCATGGCCACACTCCTAATTTCTTCGACGTCAAAATAATCAAAAGCGGTATAATTTTGCATTCTATGAGGAACATATAGCCAAATGCAATAGCAATAGAGAAAATTGAACAAATTACTCTAGCAAGGTGTACCCGGGTAAAGCTTACCCTTTTGCTCTCATCCATGTCAGCTTTGTTGCCCACAAGAACCTTATTGACGTTAACAGAAGCGTGATGTTCAATGTTCCGGATCCAGTTCCTTATGTCTGATTTTTAAGGATGCCAGCACAATGAGAAACAAATAGAAGAAATGTTGAATAATGTATATAAAAAAGCCAAAGCAACAGAATGCTTACTGTTAAACGACGACTCGTCAGTGACATCATAGACAAGCAAGATACACATGGCCCCTCTGTAATAAGCTGCAGAGAAAAAGAAACCAGTGAGAAGAAGTTTTGTATTTCTGAAACCATTGTCAATAAGCAACTGGCATAGCACAACAACCATCCCACATTTAGAAGCATTTAACTAGAATTCTAATAAGACAACCATAAGCATAACTATTTGAGAATCCAAAATCAGTTACGGTCATCAACTTACAACTGAAAACTTAAAAATGTAAGGCCAAAAGAACCAAAAGTCCAGTGCTTAAAAGGTTTCTCCCATCATTATCAACTAGCAACGGATTAGTGTTTAATAACAATATAAACAAAACATTGACTGAGCCACAGTAATCAACAAGAGAATAGCTACTTGGATAGACCTAACATGGTGGATATCTTAAATTAAAGCATGAAGGTTTATTAATATTCATGTAAGAAATTACATCAGACTTGCAAAAACAAATGTTATATCACAGAATTCTAAGTTTAATAATAATGAAAAACCGACAATCAGAATTATATGCTGGTATTGAAAACCGGATCCTGATAAAAGATGCCGACTGTTTTAGTCGAAATAGCTTCATCAACCCTCATAATGACAGCATCCCTCATATTCCCTTGATGCATATCACTGTTCTTATCATTGCGTTGGTGCTTGATACAGTAATAGCACCAAAAAACAAACAAATAAAAGTTACTACGAACAAAACACTGAGATAATTTCAATCTATAATCCCCACCCCACCCCCCACCACACACACACACACACACACACACACACACAGAGAGAGAGAGAGAGAGAGAGAGAGAGAGAGAGAGAGAGAGAGAGAGAGAGAGAGCAAAACTTCTTTATCGAACGCTTACAGCTCTAAAAATCCGGATGAAACATGACAATCATCATGTCTGAAACAAATGGTCTCTGATCTACAGTGTGAGGGTGTCGGGATTCTCCACAATCTTTGCAAATGTCTGGAGGAAGGCAGCCAAAGTCTGCGCCATAGACAATTCGATGGTCTGCTGTCACATTCACATGAAAACATTGGCAGCAAGATTAATGAACATCTACCAAATTCTGAAGTTCAAATTTTGTGCTTTAATATAAGATGGCTCACATCAATAATATGTTGGTCATGTTGGCACTTCCTTTAATACCAACCCAGATTAGACGCGGAAGTAACAAAAGTGCTGACAAAAAATGTGTTGACACTACTCATTGTCGACGAATGCAATCAAAGAAGCAACAGAGGATTAATTGAAAGACCAATGTAAATATCATGAACTCAGAATGGTCAAAATGAGACTCTAACATAATGTCGATTTTTTACTTAAGTCCTTGATGAGCTAAACATGACTTTGAGCCAACCCGAGCCCTTGTAAAATCAAGCTCGAGCCGAGTTTAGAGATGCTATGTTTTGAACGATTTTTACTTAAGTCCTGGATTTTCCGTCTGAGCTGCTATGTTCTGTAGCTGAGTTACCTCAAAGAGTCTAGTTTACAATGATAAAGTTTGTGAACATAAGAGAAAAATACGCATGCATTGCGTTGTCATGTAAACTACCAGGATGACAATTAAATGCTGAAGGTTATTCTGAACGACATGGTATGTCTATAGTCCACAACCTAATGTCAGTGGCATTGGACAAATGCAATTGCATTTTCAAAGCCAGATAAATGTACAATCTCTTTGAACTGCCATTGAAAGAGAGAGAGGTTGGTTCGTGTGAATTGAGAGGACCTGGGCCATCTGCATGTGAGATGAGTGACTGCTGGTAGTAACACAATCTACAAGCAAAAGCGTGAGACAAGCTGTACAAACACGATATATTCAACTGCAGCTGGCATCTTGAATATATTCACACCAAAAAGCCTAATAACATGTGCTGGCCTCCTTTTTACATTCAAATTCCACCATTTTGACCCACATGATTGTAATATAAGATAAAGTATTCAAGTGCTGTGACTTTTCCAAAAGAATATGGTGAATTTTCAGCATATGGGGAGATAGGAACCCCATTTTAGTAGAAGTGGAGAAGGAATTAATCATAGAAAAATCCAGATCCAAAACAGCCATTTGCATTTTCTAATATCAAATATGATAAACTCCTTAATTTTTTTAGAGATCATCTTGAAGATGCATGGGATACATTTTTTTTAAATTGCCGAAAATTAATATCAAGTATCTTAAATCTGCCATAAATAGCTGACAAGTATCCCAAACATACCTACTTGTCCAGGGATTACTTTTTAATACAAAAAGTACTCAAAAACAGCAATCGACTACCAATACATGCTGCAAACATACTTATGCTACAAAAAGATCATAAGCAATCAGGAAAACAAAAATCTCACTGCAATTGGTATGAAAAAAACACATTTTTAAGTGCAACTAACTTTTCAAAAACTCAACCCCAATTTCACGGAGACCAAACTCGCAACCCCCCCCCCCCCCTTGCAGGGGAAAAAAACCTTCCTATTGCTAGGTAATTTAACCCAAATAGTTGGGGTCTTTGAAACAAAAAAAATTAATTAAAAGGATACTATTCTAGTAAGCCTATTTGTTCCATATTGTTTGATACAACAACAGTAGTACCTTCGTGTAGATCAATTAAAAGGATACTAAATATGCGTGACACACACCAATGCTATATCCCCAATCCAAGTAATGATGGCTGATAACCATCCATTAAAATGACAGTTTGATCATCTTCCCATCTTACCCGCAACCAAGATTTGAATGAAATGCGAAATATAATGAAATGAAGCTTAATGTCGTATGTTGAGAATTGAGTATAACAAACATCTTCCCATATATAGCTGACCTATTCAATGAGTGGATTCCTCCAGCGCTTCAAATATGATGCTCCAAATGTATTCTCATTCGGTATGAACTTAACTGACAGAATTCTCATTTGGAACTATGTTTTACTTTTCCTTCTACTTTTCCTTCAAATGACTGTGTATCTTTAAGTATGCCACATCTCAACATAAATGCATGTTTATCCAGAGAAGATCCAAGTCATCTCTCCATTTGCAACGAGTAAATAAATAGATTATCAAAAGTGAACTAAATATTTAGCGAATTGACCAACAATATTTAACAGACTTTAGCACAACCCAAAGTGAGACGAAAATCTACAACAAACTTCAGATGTACACTAAGGTTTAGTACACCTTATTCCTACTCTGAATCTTCATCCAGTACTGTTTTAGTGAATCTACTGACTATATTAATTTGCTAAAACTATTAATTTCAAAAAAAGCATGTCAGTTTTATATGGAGCATTAGTCCATGGACTTGGAACTATAAACTCCTTCGATTCCTAAAAAACAATTAGTCTACATATCAATAATGACAGATACTTTGAGGAGCCCATTCATATCAAAAGCTGTTTAAAGTGAAAAATACAAATTTCTTATCAAAAATATGTCAATGTGTAGAATACCTCAGTTCTAAGCTTGAAGGGCTGCTGACTTGTCACTTTTAGCTTCTTATTCCAACTCCTCCTCGAAGAATCCAAACTCTATGCGACAAAAACAACATCGAATCCATAAAACCACATCAGAAGGTTCTTATGCCAATTAACTGTATACTGAAAATATTGAATCAAATCTTACATTGCGCCGGCTTCTTCGACTTCTAGAGGATGTCCTACTCCCCAAGCTCAATCTATCAAATAGCCCAACAGATCAGAACCATAGTATAAAGAGAGAGAAAATTAAAATTTTGTAGAAAATGTGACCTTCACCCACCTTTCTCCTTTACCGTTCAACAAAGAATACAACCTCGAATCTCTCCTCTCAAACTCGGCCGAAGAGAAAACCAAGCAAGAACCATCCTCATCATCCTTCACACTCTCCAGCCTCTCCATCATCACAAGCTCTCGCAAGCCAAGCAGTCCCCGATCCATCATCAGCCAATCCCTCCTCAACACACTAACGGTTTGGGCTAGGGTTTGACGAAGGGAGGTCGAAGGGTCATGCGCGATCGACCGAAGTGGGCGGCTCAAGGGACCGAAGGGGGCGACGCAAGGCTTGGGTGAGGGTTTTTCGATCCCACGAAGAGAGGAACTAGGGAGCGATGGGCACTCTCGATCGCATGAAGAAAGATCTCTGGGGGTTCTCGATAGATCGAAGAAAGGGGCGCTGGGGTTTTTTTCTTTCAGAGCGCTGAACCAGTTTAATTTTCTCTGATGCTGCTGGCCGCTAGATCTGATCCGACGGAGAGCGAAAGTTTTCGCACAGCAGCCCAACAGTCAAAAAAAGTTCACTGTTTACGAGAGTTGTGTGTCAAGCGCTGGCATGATATCAAAGACTATACATCCAGCCTCTCCATATGCTGAATCTAATCGTCCCATTGGATTCTGCAGTGGCGGTTTTGCCTTCTTGGCATACTTTCATGAGTAATACAAGTGGCGGGTTTGCCTTCTTTGCATACTTTTATGAGCAATAAATTATGCTAGTTTTATGTGACACACACAAATAGCCACAAATACTTGATTGTATGCTGGTTCGGTTCGGACGTGTTGAACATGGGATCGGGATCGGGATCGGGATCGGGATCGGGATCGGGTTTGAGAAATTTGTCAAAAGCCGAACTGAACCAAAACAACCAAAGCTTTTCGAAATGCAATTGGCGATTTGAATGCAAATAACCAATGCAACACACTTCCCATCATTTCTCAGAGTCTGAAAGTTTGATGATTTTATTAAGAACCCTGCTAACATAATTTTGGTGCAAAGAAATTACCAATGAAAAGCATAATTCTCTCCATATGAGAATTATTTGTCAAAGACTATACCTCCACGTCGGCTCAATCAGCCCCAGTAACGACTCATCATCAACATCTTATTTGTTTGTAGTCTAGCATACAGAGTACATCTTATTTGGATCTAGTCGAGCACCCGATCTTCTGAAGCCTTCTAGAAGGGTCTGCAGGCGGCGGCGGTGATGATCTGATGGTGGTCGAGTGCAAGGTGGTACTCTTCGAGCATCTGCTGTGGATGTTGGAGAATGCCGATCCAAAGCCGGAGTCGTTGGAGGATATTGTGGAGAATTATATATGTAACAGTCAAAAATTTAACATTTACAACTATTCACGAAATTAACGTTGTAATAACCATTTTTACAACTATCCATGAAAAAAGTTGTAATAAACATTTTTCACAACTTTCAGAGAAAAAAAGTTGTAGGGTCAAAATTAACATTTATAACTATGCACGAAAAAAGTTGTAATATCCATTTTTTACAACTATCCACGAAAAAGTTGTAATAAACATTTTTTACAACTTTGAGAGAGAAAAAAGTTGTGGTATCAAAATTAACTTTTACAACTATTCACGGAAAAAGTTATTATAACCATTTTTTACAACTATCCACGGAAAAAGTTGTAATAAACATTTTTTACAACTTTCAAAGAGAAAAAAGTTGTGGTATCAATATTAACATTTACAACTATTCAAGAAAAAAAGTTGTAATAACCATTTTTTACAACTATACAGGAAAAAAAAGTTGTAACAAACATTTTTTACAACTTTCAGAGGAAAAAAAGTTGTGGTAAACATTTATTACAACTACGAAATTAGAAACGTTGTCTTATGAAAGTTGTAAATGACTAGTTTTGTTGTAGTGGAAGATCTCAAAGAGTAAGGAAACCCGCTATTCCTAGTGATTATGAAATATATTTGCAAGAAACAGACATTGGAATCAATAATGGTCCAGTTTCCTTTATAAAAGCAATTAAAAATAACGAGCCTGAAAAGTGGATTGATGCCATAAAAGACAAGTTAAATCCATGGATGATAACAAAGTCTGCGATATTGTCAATTTACCTGTTTACCACTCTCAAGATAACATACTTGTAAGCAGGGTCGTTATTGCTCTAAGTTAATACATGGGAAATAGAGCCTCTAACCTTCTTGACCTAATATTCTAATGCATCTTGCTTGTGCTTTCTGTTAATACATGGGAAATAGAACTAATTCCAGCCCTAGTCCATTACATCCCAAGGCTGTAACAAAATGTCATTAAACAAGGCTCCAAGCCCAAAAGCTACCTGTGTTGAGTTCATAATATGACCTTGCTTAACCTACATACTTTTTTATGTCATATTTATCATGTTTTATTTTTCAAAACTTGACTTTTTGGGGCCGCTATAATTTTAATATTTAAATAAAAATTAAAATGCAACAAAGTTTGAGTTTCATTTAAAATATTTTATTATTGCATTCAATTCAAAATTATTGTAAATATTTTCTGTTACTGCTAGATTGATGGGAGCGTTAATTCATCTTTTAAATTAATATGGTCAATTATGATTTCCTATTGTGACTAAATTAATTGGAGCAATGGCAAATAATGCTCATATTTGAATTCACAGCAATGGCAAATAATTGCTTTGATTGAATCTTTTCTCTCTGCCTTTGGGAATTATTTATAGGGATTAAGAAGAGCAGTTTTCTCCTGTTGAAAGCTTAAAGTTAACAAAATAACGTAAAAGTGAGTTACAAAACAAATTTGCATTGGGAACCCTGAACTTCTGTAAATTGCAATTATCCACCAAGTCTAATTCAATTTACATAAAACCACTTAATTAATATTATAATTGCGATTTACACCATGGGTTAAAAAAACCCGTCATGGGCGTACCCAATTTCCAACAGATTGGAAGGAAATCATCTGTCATCGAAGCTATTACAGATCAAAATCTAAGATTGATGATATTGTTTCCATTTTATTATTTGTATTCCCATCGGAAAAGAAATTTGCATGTATGCCATACTTTAATTGGAAAAGAATATGATAGTTAGACAATAGCTAGAAGAATTACTAGTCAAGTATAGAAACCCATCAATCTTCAAAGCTCGCCACACATAGGAAATACTACAAATTCACTCTGTATGTATTACAATATCTCTCAAACACAGTAGCACTACCGTCACAATGATACATAAATCATTGCAATATATATCCATAAACAGACACTAGCATTGATTGAGGTCTGTATTGGCATGGGAACATAGATGATCTAGCGGCCTTATTACACACATATTATATGTTCGAAACACTGGTTCTTGCTATTATTTTTCTTAAATGGGCCTGCCTTTTGTGAAAATCTTGTCCTTGATCAGCATATAGATAGGGACAAGGACGAAGTAGGCAGCTGCGAGATTTCCAATGATGAAGCGGAATAGGAACGTGAATGGATTCGAGGGCTTCTTCGCCTCCTCAACTTTTGGTCCAAGCTGCAAATATACACCATATCATATCACTGGTACTTAAAGGATATTAATTAATTGTTTTATTATGGAATTAAAAAAGGTTAATTATTATACAGACCTGCAGAGGGGAATCGCCGGAGGATCGCTTGACGGCGGTGACGGAGCAACCGATGATGAGGCCATGTCGACGCACGCCGCGGTACCATTTGGGGCCGATACGGGTCAGCTTCACGTCCTCGAAGCCGGCATTTTTGAACCACTTGAAGTACTCGGGCTCTTCAGGGAAGAGCATCCACAGGTCAGCCATGAGGCGAGAGAGCCAGAAGGTTGGGCGCACGGGACCAATTATGCATGCAATCCCTCCTGGTTTCAACACCCTGTACGCCTCCTTGATTCCCCGCTGTGGGTCTGGCCAATACTCAATGCTACACACAATTAAGCGCAGAAACATCGCATGCATTTATGAGATGCCCATTAATTTCAGAGCCCTGATATCTCAGGCGCAATCACCAACACAGATAATAAAAAAAAAGAGCTAAAATGATGATCAAAGACGAGCTCATGCAACATATAGTTAATTAATTAGATTTCACCTTCCTGCGGACGTGTATCTGTCAAAATGATCGTTTGGGAAGGGGAGGTTCTCGGCGTCCCCGAGCATGATGGTGCAATCCTTGATGGCTTCCTTCTTCTTAGCTTTGGCAAGCTGATGCGGCGACTGGTCTAGTATGGTGACGTTCCTCGGTTCGATCTGCCTGACGATGATGGACGCAGACATGCCCGTGCCCCCGCCGACGTCCACCACCTTCAGGCGGGGATCGGAGAGCTCGGCAGGTTCGAAAGCGTCCTTCTCCATTCCCTTGTCCCAAACAAGGGATTCGTTGATGGGGTCGTAGATTATGGAGAGGAACCTGTAGAACCAAAACGCTTCATACTTGTTCTGGAACAGCCTCTTCTTGGTTACTGGCCTTGCTTGAATAGATGCAGCCATGCCTGCATGCAAGTTTTTGATGTGTTGGTTGAGTTGGTTGCTGAGGGGTGTTGTGGATAGGTCGTATTTATAGAGAGGGAGTATGCCTCCATTCAAGTGATCGACTACGATTATCGGAATCATTAAAGAGAAATTTGGTAGAGGTTGAGCTGCGCGCTCAGCTACAAATCGGGACCTTCATTAATGAACACTTATCTCTGCAGGCGCAGCCCCCAAACGGTTATTGGCCCGACAGGTCAAATTCGAAACGGATCCGATATTCTTGGCTTGAGTAGGGGCAAAACCAGCCTCCAAATGAAATCCGGATCAGCCCGTCTAAATATGAAACGGATCGGGTCCTGTGCAATGTCACCCAGAGGCGTCCAAATTTAACTGTATTAGTTTCACTACGACATAGCATAATGTAGCCTGATGCCTAAATAATTTGGGATTAAATGAAGGACAATCCAGGTTAGATTCCAATGTCAAGCGAAATAGTTTAGCAATTTTATTTACTCTCTACTACAGCTCCTTGGCTCAGCTTACCTACCTTGAATTGGCTTGTCTATGCATGAACTTGAATATGAACCCCAACTTGACGTAAACCTGGCCCGTCAATTCAATCAGGTGGGGGCACGGGTGACACAACTTACATTCGGGTCAAGTACGGGTTTGAGATCTTCAGTCCATATATAACCCGGATCGTGTTTAGATAGACCCATATCCGGATCCGGTCAAACTAGATATAGCATGAACCTAACCTGACCCGACCTATTTGCCATCTTTGGACATAATTTTGGTGTAGATGCACAGAATCTCGTTGGACCTGGATCAAGCCCCGTGGACGAGTATTCTCGCAACAGGTTGAGCCCAGACAGGTTGGTTTAGCCGGATTGAGGGTAGAGATCCTTCACCAAACGCTTGAGCCAGATACAAAAATTGGTTAGTCTCACCGGAGGGAGTTTTCGCCGGATTGAGGGTGGACATCATTCACCAAATACTTGAGCCAGATACAAAAATTGGTTAGTCTCACCGGAGGGGGTTTCGCCGGATTGAGGGTGGAGATCCTTCACCAAATGCTTCGCCGGATTGAGGGCATAGATCCTTCACCAAATGCTTGAGCCAGATAGGAAAATTGGTTGGTCTCACCGGAGGGAGTTGGCACTCCGATCAGACTTTGATTCTTAAGTTAGCAATAAGCAGAGTAATGCGGGGTCACTGGCGAGAGTTAGACACGGCTAGGGTTTGTTGAAGATGAAGATGCTTGGGTTTCTTTGAGGGGAACTCGCATACCTGATAGAAATGGGTCTCCCCGAAATTTATCTGGTCGGGGGGGGGGATGCCTTTTCCACATCAGGTTGTACCCCTCTCTCTTTTGTAACTGATTTCCCCTGGATTTGGCAGGTGTAACGACTGGTTTTCATGTATCCGGATTTATTATATTATAATATATGTTTTGGTGGATTTTCTCCTCATGTGTGGTTATCGTCTCCGTAACTTTCGTTTTCGATCGTTTCGTCGTGTTTTCTCGTTTCTTCCTTAGGATCGTCGATTTCGGAGTATGTCATTCGTGACGGGCTTCATAACGGTCGTATCTTACTATTAGATCAAGCCTAGGAGTCTTAGGAATCGATCCCGGAGCTCCGCGCTCCATATCGGAACTTTTGGTGCTTATTAGCCGGTGTAAGAAGGGGCACCGACCGACTAGATGACGATCCAGTCGGTCGGCAATCCTTCTTGAACCGACTAGTTGGCTTTCTAAATTTCTTAGAAGTTACTGTTTATCGTTAGTCGGTCTAAGAACGTTGGTTGACCGACTAGGTTGCAAACTAGTCGGTCGGCAATGCTTCTTTAACCGACTAACACATCATCTAAATTTTAGTATCAGTACTGTTCATTCTTAGTCGGTCTAAGTTCATCTTTCGACCGACTAGTTGTCAAACTAGTCGGTTAAGTTTTGTACTCAGACCGACTAATTCTTGGTTCTACTGTACAGTCGAGTTACTGTTCACTCTTAGTCGGTTTAAGAACGTTCATCGACCGACTAGATGACAAACTAGTCGGTCAGTATTTGTTCTTTGACCGACTAAATCTAAATCCTATTTTTGTTCAGAAGTTACTGTTTAGGCTTAGTCGGTCTACGTTGATTGACCGACCGACTAGTTCCCAAACTAGTCGGTCAGTGGTTGCTCTGTGACCGACTAATCTGTGTTAAAACCCTAATTTCTGGGCAGCCGCCAGCCCATCCTATTTAAACCCCTCCCAAACGATTTCTTCTTCTCCCTCACGACCAAAAACCCTAGTTTCTCCCCCATTGAGCCCCCTTCTACCTCAAACCCTTATTCCTCCATCCCTAGCTCATCCTCCATCATCTAAACCCTCCCTCAACACATTCTACCTCTCATCCTCCTCAAAATCTCATCAAATCCCCAAAATCCCCCAAAAACCCTAGTTCTCCAAACTTCTCCATTCGTTTCCAGATCTGGTCCCTAGGTTCTCCGGAGTGTTTCTTCCGCCTCCTCACGGTAAGAAATCGATCTCTTGATGTTTTCATAACCCGTTGAGTTTTATGAAACCCTAATGAAATTACATGTTGTTTGATGATTGTTTTTCCATAACAGCGACCTCCCCGTAGATTAGCATCCGCGAGACGAACCTTCGTGATCGTCATCCCCGGTGCTAGGCAAGTGAAACTTGCCACTTAGGGTTTAGGCCATGTTTTAGGCCATATGCTTGTTGTAGGCGTAAAAGAGGCTAGGCGACGAAATGATACTCGCCTAGGCGCAAATTTAGGAACTAGCTTGACAACGAAGCTAGATCCGACATTTATCATGTTGCACAATTACCATGTCATGTTTAAATTCCATTAACGGTACGCAAATTAATTGTCATGTCATTGCATTCTTTAAGTGATCCCGTGATTGCGTAGCATCGCTACAATACTTGTGTTTCCTGGCTCGTGACCAGAAGCGAGCATAATGAGTTGCTAACCCCAACGCTCGATATTGAATTGTGAACTAGAAAAACAAGCTCCCGTGCAGGGCAACCCTGGCTCATTTACTGGGCTCATGTACAGGGACCCTGGCTTGTTTGCGTGTGGGATGGGGTAAGAGTTAAGCGGCCAATCGACTGGGAGTCTGCCTGATCAGCAACTGCAGTAATATGGCGTAAACTCTGGGTTTGGGGTAGTGTTAAGCGGCCAATCAGCGTGAATGTTATACCATTCAACTGTAAGGCGTAAACATCTACAAACAACAGTGAAACGTGAATAGTGAATTGATTGAGATTGTTAGTAGCTTGGCTACTCCTGTCTTGTCCCGATAATTGTTCTCTTGTACTTATTGTTCACCATGTCTTGCTCGTGCACTCATGTTATAACTGCCATGTCTTGCATACTAAAACTGCTAGGTTGCTAGTTGCCTTACTTTCAGTTTCCTTGCCCAAGTCTTTTAGACTTGCTGACATGTGCCCCTTTACTCTTTTGGGTGACACATGTTAGATCCTGAGCTTGAGTACCTTGTTGAGGACGAGGTGTTTGCTGACGCCGAGCCTGAGCTTGTGCTTGACGGGGAGTACGTGGACACTGGGGACCAGTCCTAGTGTCTTCGTTGTGTTTTCCTTTTGTTAGACTGCCGTTTTGTTGTCGGTGCGTAGCACCTATACCTTGTTGCGTTGTTATTTTGTTGGCCTTGTTCTGGGCCTTTAGACTCTTTCTTTTAGCCTGGTGGCTTTTCTGGATGTTGAACTTATTCTCGTGTTGGACAAATTACGAGACGTGAGAATTTTATTTCTGTCTCTCCTTGTGTTATTATTGTTGTTCCGTTTGTGGTTACAGGGACCTGCTTATGTTTTATTGATGCTTATCGGGCTTGGGGCTTCACAGCTCCACTCTCGTGCGGACCTTTTCACGTCTCGCCTCCATTTTAGGGAAGCGGGTCGTGACAGGTTTTGTTGGTGGCCCATGCAGGTCCTTCTGTAACTGCGATTATCGGAAATGCGATAATAATATTAGATGTCCAATAAACTAAGTTCGGCGTCCGAGTCATAAGCTATGAGTCTAATCTGCTTCGTTTTCTATGTCATTAGATGGCAGGAAGGCAATTCACCCGTGGTGGAGGTAGTGGTGCGCTCCCTCATGATGAGCCTGAGCGGGAACCCACCAATGGGGAGATGATGCGGATGATGCTCCAGATGATGCAAGTGCAGCAGGGCGTGCTCCTGCAAGTCTAGAATGCTCCACTTGCTCGAGCTGCCCGGGCTCTTCCGGATGCCCCTCGCTCTGAGCCGGGAGCGAAGCAATTTCGGGAGCTAGGTCCCGCATATTTTGATGGGTCTGAGGGTCCTCTGGCTGCCGATGAGTGGATTCGGAACATAGAGGATAATCTGAAGATGGCCAAGATCACCCCGGCTGGATGGGTTGATTTGGCGAAGAGGCAACTCAAGGATAATGCTCGGAACTGGTGGGATGCGGAAGAAAAGATGTTGGTGGAGCCGATAGCTTGGACTACCTTTAAGTCCAGGTTTGATGAGGAATTCTTTCCGAAGGCTGCTAAGAAGGAGATGCTGCAGCGTTTCATTGATCTGAAGCAAGGGAGCTTGACGGTGGACCAGTACCACCAAGAGTTCACTAGGCTGAGTCGGTTCGCACCGAAGATGGTGCAGGATGCTGATGAGAGGGCTCAGAGGTTCCTGCAGGGACTTGCTTTGGAGCTCCAGAGTTTTGTGTCTTCTTCTGATCTGGACTCTTATCAGAAGGTTCTGGTCGCTGCCAGGAGGCAGGAGCTGAACCTGAGTCAGAGGAGAGGACATGTTTCTGGTGCTGGAAAGAGGCCTATGGAGCAGGCCAGAGCGGTGGTTAGGCCTGGTTTCAAGCCTAATCAGCCTGCTCAGTTTAAGAGGCCATGAGGGCCTATTCTGAAAACTTGCCATTTCTGCGGCAAGCCTGGCCACATCAAGGATTAGTGTAGGAAGTTTCTGGGCCAGTGTCTGGTTTGTGGTGATGCTTCTCATGTCGCTAAGGATTGTCGGCATGCGAGTCTGCTGCGGAGGGCGCCTGTTGCATCGCAGCCGTTGCAGCAGCGAGCGTCTGTTCCTACTGGACGTGGAGCAGCTCTTGTTCCACAGAGGCAGGCTTTTCAGCAGGCTGTTCCGCCGAGGAGGCAGGCTTTTCTGATGACCGCTGTGGAGAGCGAGGCTATGGATGAGGTTATCGCAAGTAATCCTCAATCTGGCTGTTACTTTCCTAGCTGGTTTTGATTGTTAGATTGTGTTGTTTGCTTGCTAGAATAGGGTTTGATTGTTTGCTAGAATAGGGTTTGATTGTTAATTGCTTGTTAGGTGTGGTTTTGGTGTGCACGTTTCCTGCACGAGTTCTCTTTGACTCTGGTGCATCGATGTGCATTATTTCTCGGAGCTTCGTGGAGAGGCATTCCTTGTCGACGTCCCCTCTTCCCAAGAGTTGGAATATCGTTACAGGGAATGGCGTGGTCTCGGTGCATCGTGGTTGCAATTCTTGCTCGTTGGTGGTCTGTGGACATGAGCTTTACGCTGATTTCATCGTCCACGACATCATCAACTATGATGCAGTTCTTGGGATGGATTGGATTGTGAGCTTCTATGCTACGATTGACTGTCGGAGGAAGAAGGTGGTGTTCGAGATTCCCGGACATCCAGTATTTGAGTTCAGCCGAGGTAGCAGTTCGCTTGGTCCTGTCAGATTTCGGGCCAGACCGGTGGAGGTTGTGGCTTTGCAGATGGAGTTGGAGAGGCCAGCTGTGGTGCGTGATTTCGATGACGTCTTCCCCGAGGAGATGTCTGGTTTGCCACCTGATCGAGCTTTGGAATTTTCTATTGATCTTATTCCAGGTGCGTAGCCGATTTCGAAGGCGCCGTATCGTATGGCGCCTGCAGAATTGGAAGAGTTGCGGAAGCAGTTGGATGAGCTTTTGCAGAAGGGTTATATCAATCCTAGTGTGTCTCCATGGGGAGCACCGGTGCTACTAGTGAAGAAGAAGGATGGTTCACGTCGCATGTGCGTGGACTATCGGGAGTTGAATGCGGTGACCATTAAGAATAAATACCCGTTGCCTCGCATCGATGATATTTTTGATCAGCTTGAAGGTTCGAGGGTGTTTTCTAAATTGGATTTGAGGAGTGGTTACCATCAGTTGAAGGTGAAGAAGAGTGATGTTCCGAAGACAGCGTTCAGGACGAAGTATGGACCCTTTCGGTGTAACCAATGCACCGGCAGTTTTCATGAATCTAATGAACATGATTTTCTACGAATTTTTGGATAAGTTTGTCGTTATCTTTATTGACGACATTCTGATCTATTCGAGGTCGGAGGAAGAGCATGCATCGCACTTGAGGACGGTGTTGGAGATTTGGAGGAAGCATCGATTGTATGCTAAGTTCTCGAAGTGCGAGTTTTGGCTGGACAGGGTTGCTTTTCTGGGGCATGTGGTGACTGGAGATGGTATTTCTGTGGATCCCGAGAAAATTAGGGCCATCAGAGAGTGGCCTGTTCCGTCGTCTGCGTCTGAGATCCGGAGTTTCCTTGGTTTGGCAGGATATTATCGGCGATTCATTAAGGACTTTTCCTGTATTGCTGAGCCGATGACCAGATTGACGCGGAAGGATGTTGCTTTTGTTTGGTCGGGTGATTGTGAGAATGCTTTTGGCGTTCTGAAGGAGAGGTTGACGACTGCCCCTATTCTTGTTGTGCCTGATCGCAGCGGTGGATTTGAGATCTTTTGCGATGCTTCTGGCAAGGGTCTCGGTTGTGTGTTGCATCAGCACGGGCATGTTATGGCTTATGCGTCTTGTCAGCTTAAGGTTCATGAGAAGAATTACCTGACGCATGATTTGGAGTTGGCTGCCGTTGTGTTTGCTCTTAAGATTTGGAGGCACTTCCTGCTGAGTGAGAAAGTGAAGATCTTTACCGATCACAAAAGCTTGAAGTATATTTTTACTCAGAAGGAGCTCAACATGCGACAGCGTCGATGGTTGGAGCTTATGGCGGATTATGAGATCGATTTGCAGTTTCACCCTGGCAAGGTGAATGTGGTCCCTGATGCGCTGAGTAGGCTCCCAGCGGTGATGATTTTGACCTCGTAGTGGAGATTGCAGCAGGATTTTGCAAGTCTGGTGTTGAGATTGTTCTTCCTGGGGAGGCTTCATCGTTGATGTACATGCAGGTACAGTCGACGATCGTGGATCGGATTAAGGCTGGCCAGGCTGGGGATCCGAAGCTGGTGAAGATTCGAGAGCAGGTGGAAGCCGGTCTGCGGACTGACTTTTTGATTCATGAGGATGGATCGCTAAGGTTTGGATCCAGGTTGTGTGTGCCAGCTGGGGATATCAGAGAGGAGTTGATGGTGGAGGCACACAGTTCGCCGTATTCTGTGCATCCTGGTGGCACCAAGATGTACCAGGATCTTCGTCTGAATTATTGGTGGCATGGTATGAAGAGGAGTGTGGCTCGGAGTGTAGCCAAGTAATTGGTTTGCCAGCAAGTGAAGGCGGAGCATCAGCGTGCGGCCGGGTTGCTACAACCGCTTCCGATTCCGGAGTGGAAGTGGCAACACATCACTATGGATTTCGTGACTGGACTACCTCGGAGTCCGAAGCAGAATGACGCGATTTGGGTGATCGTAGATCGATTGACCAAATCTGCGCACTTTATTCCGTTCCGAGTGGGACAGTCCACTGAGGCGCTAGCAAGGAGATATATGGAGGTAAATTCTTTTTACTCTCCGTTTTATTTCCTTTTCCTAGTTTGGATAGTGATGTAACGTGAATCGTGCAGGAGGTCGTGCGACTTCATGGGGTCCCCGTGAGTATCGTGTCGGACAGGGACACAAGGTTCACATCTCAATTCTGGCAGAGTTTGCAGAAGAGTTTGGGTACGCGTCTGAGTTTCAGCACGGTGTACCATCCGCAGACGGATGGCCAGTCCGAGCGGACGATTCAGATCTTGGAGGACATGCTGAGGGCGTGCATGTTGGATTTCAAGGGTTCGTGGGAGGACCATCTACATCTGGTAGAGTTTTCTTACAACAACAGCTTCCAGGCGAGTATTGGCATGACACCTTTCGTCGCTCTTTATGGGAGGAAGTGTCGATCGCCATTGAGTTGGGATGACATTGGTGATCGGGAGTTGTTGGGACCTGAGATGATCGTGGCGGCCGTGGATATTGTCAGGAACAATCGGGAGGAGGTTGAGAATTGCTCAGGACCGTTTTAAGCATTGGGCGGATACTAAGCGTCGTCCTTTGGAGTTTCAGCCGGGCGACCATGTGTTCTTGAAGATTTCCCCGAATCGCGGTGTGATTCGTTTTGGGAAGCGAGGGAAGTTGAGCCCGCGATACATTGGACCATTTGACATTTTGGAGAGGGTTGGCGAGGTAGCTTATCGCTTAGCCTTGCCGCCATCTTTGGAAGGAATTCACAATGTTTTCCATGTGTCGCAGCTTCGTCGATACATTAGCGATCCATCTCATGCTGTGGATTTCTCGGAGATTACCGTTCGCCCCGATATGACGTATGACCAGCATCCCGTGCAGATTCTGGACAGGCGTCAGAAGTCACTTCGGAACAAGGTTGTCAACCTTGTGAGGGTGATGTGGCGACACGGCTCACCTGGAGAGTCTACTTGGGAGAATGAGGATGAGATGCGAGAGCGTTTCCCACTTTTGTTTCCGGACACATGAGTGTTTGGAAATTCCGAGGACGGAATTTTTCTTAAGTTGGGGAGGATGTAACGACTGGTTTTCATGTATCCGGATTTATTATATTATAATATATGTTTTGGTGGATTTTCTCCTCATGTGTGGTTATCGTCTCCGTAACTTTCGTTTTCGATCGTTTCGTCGTGTTTTCTCGTTTCTTCCTTAGGATCGTCGATTTCGGAGTATGTCATTCGTGACGGGCTTCATAACGGTCGTATCTTACTATAAGATCAAGCCTAGGAGTCTTAGGAATCGATCCCGGAGCTTCGCGCTCCATATCGGAACTTTTGGTGCTTATTAGCCGGTGTAAGAAGGGGCACCGACCGACTGATGACGATCCAGTCGGTCGGCAATCCTTCTTGAACCGACTAGTTGGCTTTCTAAATTTCTTAGAAGTTACTGTTTATCGTTAGTCAGTCTAAGAACGTTGGTTAACCGACTAGGTTGCAAACTAGTCGGTCGGCAATGCTTCTTTAACCGACTAACACATCATCTAAATTTTAGTATCAGTACTGTTCATTCTTAGTCGGTCTAAGTTCATCTTTCGACCGACTAGTTGTCAAACTAGTCGGTTAAGTTTTGTACTCAGACCGACTAATTCTTGGTTCTACTGTACAGTCGAGTTACTGTTCACTCTTAGTCGGTTTAAGAACGTTCATCGACTGACTAGATAACAAACTAGTCGGTCAGTATTTGTTCTTTGACCGACTAAATCTAAATCCTATTTTTGTTCAGAAGTTACTGTTTAGGCTTAGTCGGTCTACGTTGATTGACCGACCGACTAGTTCCCAAACTAGTCGGTCAGTGGTTGCTCTGTGACCGACTAATCTGTGTTAAAACCCTAATTTCTGAGCAGCCGCCAGCCCATCCTATTTAAACCCCTCCCAAACGATTTCTTCTTCTCCCTCACGACCAAAAACCCTAGTTTCTCCCCCATTGAGCCCCCTTCTACCTCAAACCCTTATTCCTCCATCCCTAGCTCATCCTTCATCATCTAAACCCTCCCTCAACACATTCTACCTCTCATCCTCCTCAAAATCTCATCAAATCCCCAAAATCCCCCAAAAACCCTAGTTCTCCAAACTTCTCCATTCGTTTCCAGATCTGGTCCCTAGGTTCTCCGGAGTGTTTCTTCCGCCTCCTCACGGTAAGAAATCGATATCTTGATGTTTTCATAACCCGTTGAGTTTTATGAAACCCTAATGAAATTACATGTTGTTTGATGATTGTTTTTCCATAACAGCGACCTCCCCGTAGATTAGCATCCGCGAGACGAACCTTCGTGATCGTCATCCCTGGTGCTAGGCAAGTGAAACTTGCTACTTAGGGTTTAGGCCATGTTTTAGGCCATATGCTTGTTGTAGGCGTAAAAGAGGCTAGGCGACGAAATGATACTCGCCTAGGCCCAAATTTAGGAACTAGCTTGACAACGAAGCTAGATCCGACATTTATCATGTTGCACAATTACCATGTCATGTTTAAATTCCATTATTGGTACGCAAATTAATTGTCATGTCATTGCATTCTTTAAGTGATCCCGTGATTGCGTAGCATCGCTACAATACTTGTGTTTCCTGGCTCGTGACCAGAAGCGAGCATAATGAGTTGCTAACCCCAACGCTCGATATTGAATTGTGAACTAGGAAAACAAGCTCCCGTGCGGGGCAACCCTAGCTCATTTACTGGGCTCATGTACAGGGACCCTGGCTTGTTTGCGTGTGGGATGGGGTAAGAGTTAAGCGGCCAATCGACTGGGAGTCTGCCTGATCAGCAACTGCAGTAGTAGGGCGTAAACTCTGGGTTTGGGGTAGTGTTAAGCGGCCAATCAGCGTGAATGTTATACCATTCAGCTGTAAGGCGTAAACATCTACAAACAACAGTGAAACGTGAACAGTGAATTGATTGAGATTGTTAGTAGCTTGGCTACTCCTGTCTTGTCCCGATAATTGTTCTCTTGTACTTATTGTTCACCATGTCTTGCTCGTGCACTCATGTTATAACTGTTATGTCATGCATACTAAAACTGCTAGGTTGCTAGTTGCCTTACTTTCAGTTTCCTTGCCTAAGTCTTTTAGACTTGCTGACATGTGCCCATTTACTCTTTTGGGTGACACATGTTAGATCCTGAGCCTGAGTACCTTGTTGAGGACGAGGTGTTTGCTGACGCCGAGCCCGAGCTTGTGCTTGACGGGGAGTACGTGGACACTGGGGACCAGTCCTAGTGTCTTCGTTGTGTTTTCCTTTTGTTAGACTGCCGTTTTGTTGTCGGTGCGTAGCACCTATACCTTGTTGCGTTGTTGTTTTGTTGGCCTTGTTCTGGGCCTTTAGACTCTTTCTTTTAGCCTGGTGGCCTTTCTGGATGTTGAACTTATTCTCGTGTTGGACAAATTACGAGACGTGAGAATTTTATTTCTGTCTCTCCTTGTGTTATTATTGTTGTTCCGTTTGTGGTTACAGGGACCTGCTTATGTTTTATTGACGCTTATCGGGTTTGGGGCTTCACAGCTCCACTCTCGTGTGGACCTTTTCACGTCTCGCCTCCATTTTAGCGAAGCGGGTCGTGACAGCAGGGCACAGCAGCAATCCCTACCTGACAAAGTTTGTTACACACCGCCTGATAAAGCAGCTTTGTGCAACTTCTGATAGGGCAGATCTCGGTAGTCAGGTCGTGGAGAGCCATAGTTTAGGGGGCGGGTGATTTGTAGGAGATCGTCTCATGGAGGACTATTGTCAATGGACTGACCTAAAGGAGGTTGTTCCCATGGAGCTGGGTCGCATCGCCATATGAATACACCAACTGCCGCTAGGGTCTGGTCACACGACTCATATGTTCACATGTGTTTCACTGACGGGCCCCTCCAGGCTCCGCTAGGTCCAGTGTGATTGGCTAAACTGTCGAGTTAACCACAAACGACATATCATCCACAATGCCCTCTTGTCTGCTAGCTCGTCTCGTCTGGTCCGAGCTTATGCCCGTGAGTCAGAGGGGAGGGGTGAGAAGACAAAATCAGAAGGGGGAAGGTACACCTCGTCGAGCTGGACAAATAAGGTTGCTGGACTCTTTGAGGAGCTACTCACGCCTACTGACGTCGGCATGTGCTCCTCAAAATTCCAAGTGGTATATTTGCTGAGATCTATATTTAATGTAGGATGCGAAGGGGCGCGTCTACTTTTCAAGTAGATACTGATGTGGCAAGTACCTGTTAGTTGGACGGTATTTGCACAGAAGCCAAGGAGTCGCGCATGCCGAACAGCTGGGAATGCTTCACATAGTGTGAAAGAATCAAACGGCTGTGCTCTTACTCTGCTTCTTCATGACTAGGGTAAGTAGAAAAGGGTGAGGAGGCCGTCATCTGTCACATCTCTACCTGACAAGCTTCCATCTTTCTCCACTGCCACATTTTTGAATCTACTGCTCATTATCACTGTCATCACCTTCCACCGGAGAGAGAGGGGTTTTCCTGATCAGTACCTTCTGCGCTTTGGTTTCCTTCCTGCGATCATGACAAGTGCTGAAGATCTAGATCCAGAAGTGATCGAATCTTCCAGGATCACTGACATCTGTTACTTGGGAGGGAAGATAGCCGTGGGGGCATATCCACGTTATGAGAGAAAAGGTTCCTACCTCCGGGAGGGGCGATTGATTTGGAGCAGATCCAAGAGAGGTTTTGTCATGCTCCGCTTCACATTATACTTGGGAGCAAGGACACGAGCGGATCTGCATATGCTTAAAGCAAAGAAGAAGTACTTTTTTTCTTCACTATCACATAACCAGATTTCAGCCACGGACAAATCCGTGACTGAAAGCCGGGTCTCCATGTCTGAAACGTTATAGCCACAGAAAAAAATTCAGTGGCTGAAAATCCGTTGCTGATACCGAAGTCGTTAATACCCCCTTTGCCCATGGACTTTTCTGTGGCCGATAATCTGCCACGGGTTAACGCCCACGGATGCCTGTGGCCGATAATCCGAATAAAAAACAATATAAAAGTATCCACCACGGACATATCCGTAGCGGATACCTATTTAAGGCCACGACAAAGTCCGTGGGAAATATGTATATGCCACAAATACTGGGCACGAAGGTGATGTAATCCGTGAACAGAAACCGTAGGCAAAAAATATCGGCCATGAACTTTCACTACTACAAAAACACGCTTTCATAGCGCTTTTTTTAAACTACGATAGCGCTTTTAAGCGCTATCCAAGCTACCGCTATGGTAGCTTGGATAGCGCTTTTTTAAGCGCTATCTAAGTGGTTTATTAAGATAGCGCTTACTACCTTAGCGCTTTTGGAAGCGCTATTCAAGATTACTCGAGAAATACGCATTAGACACTGACTGGCCGTGGCTAATGTTTAATTTTTTTAAAAAATAGAAAATCAAACAAATTTCGTCGTGTAGAATTAAAATTCCCAAAATAATATTTCTACTTAATAAGGGCATTTTATGCCTAACTCATAAGCATGAACATAAGATCCCTTACAAATATTGAAATCTTCAACTCGATTGTAATTTATAACTCACATAGAGCAACAACACTAAATATACATCAAGGTTCATACAATGCTACAAAAAATAGTAACTAAATAGCTGATAACATCGGGAATAAAAAAATGTACATATTCAGTAAATCCTTGTCACTCCCATCAAATTTTCAGACTACTAAGGTTGCTAACTGGGCCTGCGGTCTAGTTCAAAATCATGTCGCCTGGCTTCAGGTAAATGATCTCATCATGTAAGAGTTTCACAATCACAGAGCCAATGTTGTTGTCCAAGTTCTTGATCTTGGTTGTTCCTGAGAAAATTTAAAGACAACATAGGCTTTTTAGGATTCTGCAACTTGTTGTAGTATGTAGTAGTGAATTTGTCTTTCGGGGTGCATACTCACTTAAATCTCCAAGGAACTGGTCCAAATCTCTGTCCATATTGATCCTTCATATCAGTTCTGTAGCACCCTCTTTCTGCCTCATTTATCTTTGCAGAATCCTCCTCTGGTTTGCTTGTAGGGTCGAGATCCTTGGCTTTACCCCCACAACACCATATACAGACCACAAATGATTGCCACGGCACCAACCAAGCTGTAATTTTCATGGCATTGACATAGTATTCATTTATACATGTTGTTAGTTTATGTATACATGCAGTGGATATACGGATAATACCTTCCGATATGGATTTCTTCGTGAAGCAAAGGAATGGATGAGATAGTCGTGATGACAGTACAGAGCGGATTGAACACGGAGGAGAAGACATGCCCCTGAACAGATATGGTCCATGATTGTAGGTAGAAGGTGACACCTGAACCAAAAATTCCCTGAAACCAATTTGTTAAGAGTCATTTCGATGACAATGGATAAAACCAAGTATGAGAAATACAACTAGAATGAAAACCCAGGAAACACAAACTCACAACAAATAGACAAGATTGTATCAAGCAGTGTAAACAGAAGGTAACTGTTTGAGCGATCAGCAAACCGTTGGCAGTATCTTTCATCTCATACATATTACAAATTAAAAGACTGCCACATTTTCATCCAAAGACAACAATTTTGTTATTAGAGAGTTTGATATACATGTAAATTCCATTAGCATCTCGAATAGCTCATACTAGTCCAGGTCACAGTTCAATTATCTAGGTTAGGCTTCAGCTTGAAAAAAGGATGCATCTGCCATAATGACACTAAGAATTTACCTCGTATTTATAAAACACATGGAAATACTAGTTCAGCATGCAGAGTTTCACATATCAAATGCAAACTTAGCTACGAAAAAGAGGAAGGAAACAAAAGCAGCATACATCTATCATGACGATCACCAAAATTGCTCCCAATATTTATTTATAACATGCGCTCCAATTCCAAAGCTTTCGGTGTCTTGTAATTAGTTGAACCACTCACAAAGGAATCCCACATTGGTGTCTTGAGATCGGTAGTGCTGCGAGATGAACTGATATGACCCAGGAAACATCATTGCTCAATGTGCCAGTTTGTATCAATATTGATCCTTCAAGTTGGTACCATGGACTACTAAATGTCATCGTGTTTCGTGGTAACAAACATGTCGAGGAACTAGAGTTTGAGTGCCAAATTAACTTGCAAGGAAATCAAGTTGTTCAACTAACCTCAATGATAGCACTTTGTTTGGCTTTGAGAATACGGGGTGAACTCTTTGAGATCTTTCCAGTTTTTGGATCTAAAAGAGAGACTATCTTTGTCACTCTTGCTTCCATCTTTGCGTGGTGTACATGAAACTCAACCTGCAAGTCCCTTTTCCATAAGATCAACATATATAAATAATGAAACGCGTTTATGTAATCAAGAGTGAGGTTCCAGCATCATACCTGAGATCCAACCATGATAATATTTGCAATTACATAGAACAAATAGAACCTTCTCTTACGCCGGGTATTCTACTATTGCAGGGGAAAATACACAACACTATAATACCATATTAAGGTCGAATTGAAGCTCATCTTGTTTTGCTTTAACAGAATACAAATTCAAGTACTCCATTAAAGAATACAAATACACGTACTAGTGCATTTAGCCTGTGTTATTATTGGGTGTCTTTGTGAAAATAGGGGCATTCTCATCTACTTGTTGAGGAGTTCACCTCTGTTTCTACCCAAAGCCAAAACAAAGTGCCTGCGAGAAAAAATAACTAATCAATTCACTGATGCTTAATGCTTAATGGCGCGTGTATTTCAAATGACGGATCATCATATTCATTATTCAGCATACTACTTACCCAGTGTAAAAGGAACAATGTGAAGAAGTGCAGGTTGACCATGCCCATCCATCTAGTTCAAGGCCACACAAATAACTAGGAGACCTGCGTTTTTCATTATGAAGGTCAAGCAATTTGTGGACATGATAACTCAATACACAGTAACAGAAGCCAGAAAGAAATGTATGGTTTCTTGTGATTAGTTTCATTCAAAACATGGTCATTTTAATACAGTAATGATATGTTAAAAAATATGCACATAATAACCGCCTGGCATTTTGCTCGTATGGCATATCTGATATCCTCCAACATCCATAGATGAACCGGCATATGTGGAAACCAATATATATGAGCTTACCCGATATTCGTAATTCTGTTTTTTCATTAAAAGCTATTCATCATGACATAAAAATTCACAAGATGCTCCCCTATCATTCATAATGTTCAGATTCAAATAAAAATGACATGGTAGATTTTATATGGTAGATCCTTTGATGATCAAACATGTAGAAAATAACAAGTAAAGATCGGTTACTCTGCAATGGCTTCTCATAAAAGCGTAAGCAACTTTTAACATGCCAAAGCAGCTTGAGCTGATTTGTTGATTTAAAATATAACCATAGCAAACTAACTAATTTGGAGAGGGGTTGGACAAACAAGTATTCATAATAATGCAGCGTGAACCGGTGGCATTGCTGCATATTTTGATCGTTGATGCAGCTAAATTTGAACAAATTAGCATTATATATAAGAAACAAATGCAAGATGCAATTTTCATGAAACCTTTATCTGTAAACTTAAAATTAAGTAACAAGCATGTATGCATGCATAAAGGATATATGGAAGATGAGAAATAAAACTTGTTGTTGCCAATTCAAACAATAAAACCACCAGCAATCCAATCCAAAGGAAAGCATGGGCAGCGTGTAAGTTGGCGGGCTCGGCGGGAAGAACAGTGGTAGATCTTCAAGACTCACACTCGACGAAGTTGGTTTAGTCGACATTCGAGGCCGGAGGCGAGGTTCTGAGAAGCCGTCTTCTACCCGAAGGAGGATCGAAGGTCGGCGCCGACTCACAGGAGGGTCGGATCTTTCCCGATGAAGCCCCCAAAGGTCGAGTCGGGGGCCATTGCCGCCGTTCGATCTTGGGAGAATCTCCAGTTGCCGTTCGATCTTGGGTGACGAAGAACTTGGGAGAAGCTTGGATCGGGCCGAAGTTTCGATCTGAGGCTAAATTGTGGAGCGTTCTGACCTTCGACCAAAGGAAGACGTCGACCCTACAATGACCCTACAATGACTTTTGACTGATGTCAGCTTGTAGGTCGCCGATGGGGGGAGGTCACCGCCAGATGGAAAAGACACGAGGCCATGTTGGGAAATTTAGGGCTTGGGAAATATAAATGAACTAGTCATAACCCGTGTCCAGAAGGCACAGAGGCAGTCGTCGTCCGGGCGTAAATGCGGAAAGAAGCGGTAGCCAAATTTTTTCTCCCCTTGTTCCTTGCTGACAGACCTTATATGCTCATGTGTGTGGTTTTTTTTATATATGGGAATGTTACAATGGATTGACATATGAATCTGAAATTTTTTCTCCCTTTGGTCCTTGCTGACAGACCCTATATGCTCAGTATGTGGTTTTTAGTTTGATATGGGCATGTGACAATGGATGTGCATATGAATCTGAATTTTTTTGTCCCCTTGGTCCTTGCCTGACAGACCCTATATGCAAAAAATGTGGGGTTTTCATTTTTATATGGCAATGTTACAATGGAGTACCATATGAATTTGAAATTTTTTCTCCCCTTGTTCCTTGCTGACAGACCCTATATGCTTGTGTGTGAGGTTTTTTTATATATGGGCATGTTACAATGGAGTGACATATGAATCTGAAATTTTTTCTCCCCTTGTTCCTTGCTGACAGACCCTATATGCTTGTGGGTGTGGTTTTTTTTATATATGGGCATGTTACAATGGAGTGCCATATGAATCTGAAATTTTTTCTCCCCTTGTTCCTTACTGACAGACCATATATGGTCATGTGTGTGGTTTTTTTTATATATGGGAATGTTACAATGGATTGACATATGAATCTGAAATTTTTTCTCCCCTTGGTCCTTGCTGACAGACCCTAGATGCTCAGTATGTGGGTTTCAGTTTGATATGGGCATGTGACAATGGATGTGCATATGAATCTAAATTTTTTTGTCCCCTTGGTCCTTGCCTGACAGACCCTATATGCAAAAAGTGTGGGGTTTTCATTTTTATATGGCAATGTTACAATGGAGTGCCATATGAATCTGAAATTTTTTCTCCCCTTGTCCCTTGCTGACAGACCCTATATGCTCATGTGTGTGGTTTTTTTATATGGGAATGTTACAATGGATTGACATATGAATCTGAAATTTTTTCTCCCCTTGGTCCTTGCTGACAGACCCTCTAAGCTCATTCTGTGGTTTTCAGTTTGATATGGGTATGTGACAATGGATTTGCATATGAATCTGAATTATTTTCTCCCCTTGGTCCTTGCCTGACAGACCCTATATGCAAAAAGTGTGGGGTTTTCATTTTTATATGGCAATGTTACAATGGAGTAACATATGAATCTGAAATTTTTTCTCCCCTTGTTCCTTGCTGACAGACCCTATATGCTTGTGTGTGTTGTTTTTTATATATATGGGCATGTTACAATGGATTGCCATATGAATCTGAAATTTTTTCTCCCCTTGTTCCTTATTGACAGACCATATATGCTCATGTGTGTGGTTTTTTTATAAATGGGCATGTTACAATGGAGTGCCATATGAATCTGAATTTTTTTCTCCCCTTGGGTCCTTGCTGCCTGACCCTATTTGCTCATTGTGTGGTTTTCATTTTTCTATGGGAATGTTACAATGGATTGACATATGAATCTGAAATTTTTTTCTCCCCTTGGTCCTTGCTGACAGACCCTATATGCTCAGTATGTGGTTTTCAGTTTGATATGGGAATGTGACAATGGATTTGCATATGAATCTGAATTTTTTTCACCCCTTTGGCCTGCCTGACAGACCCTATATGCTCATTGTATTCTGTTCAGTTTGATATGGGCATATGGGCATGTGACAATGGATTTCCATATGAAACAGATATGTTTACTTCATGCCTAATGATGAAGGGTGTTCACATATGACCGAATGTCATTCTACTCCCAATTACTTGGAAGGTTGGCTGGTTGGTTCATTTTTTATCTGTATCATACATGTATTTCAATGGAGTTCCATATGAATCTGAATTTTTTCTCCCCTTGGTCCTTGCTGCCTGACCCTATATGCTCATTGTGTCTGAGGTAAGATTTGTCGCTTGTGAAGGTCATGCATGTAGACGGTATATAAAAATTGAGCCACCGCCAGCAACCAGTATTGGGAAATGATTAACTACAATTCTGATGGCTACTAATTGTATATACTCTTTTAAGGTTTTTGAATTTATGTTGTTTTGTTGTATTTTGTGTATGCAATGAATTTTTTCTCGTTCTTTTTCCTTCAAGACGTCGTCTCCATTGTCATCCTTCTTATACCATCATAGGTACGCCTTTCACTGTCAATTATCACATCATTTCCTTGTATCTTTTATATATCCATTACTAATGTGTGTATTTTTGCAAGGTCAAATGAGTGCAAGCTCTAACCCGTCAGAACGATCACACCCGTAGGATGAGTTGGAATGTGATCCAGCAGACTACCAGCTTTGCCACTGTGGCCTGAGGTGCCCAAGGCAGACTTCTTGGTCCAGGCGCGACCCTGGGCGGAGATATTGGACTTGTTCGTCGCGTGTCGAACATTGCGGATTCTACGAATGGAAGGACCTCGCTCACAATGCTTGGTCGCGCAACGTTATACTTTGTTTGAAGGATGCGAATGAAAGGGGGCAGATTTTGGATAGCTCTTCATGCACACTGTCGGATAGTAGGGTTTACGATCTAGAGGGGCAGGTGGGTACGGTAGTTGGCCAACTTGAGATAAACACGGAGAAAATGAATAGGATTATCGTAGATATTGACACAATTAAGTGTTAGTTGTTTTCTATATTAGGCCTAATCATTTTAATGTTGTTGGTTGTGTAGACGAAGAATGTATGAATGGGATGTCGGATAACTTGTAATGTTACCAATATGAATCTGGTATTTTTTGTATGAATGTGATATGTGCTTGTTTGGTTTGATATCCATATGAATCTGAAATTTTTCCTGCCCTTGGGTCTGTCTTTCAGACTCTATATGCTCACTGTCTTGTGTATGGTGATATGTTTTTGTTTCAATTGGTTTCCATATGATTCTTACATTTTTTCTCCCCTTGGTTCTGCCTGCCAGACTCTATATGCTCCCTGTTTTTTGCATGGTGATATGTGCATGTTTCAACTGATCTCCATAGGGGGGTGAAATTAACCTATTCTCACCTCTCCCTACCACATTCCACATTCCCACTTTCCACTCCCAACTTTCCCAAACTCAAAAGAACACAAAAAAGTTTAATGAGACCCACCTAACTTTTTCTCTACCAATTCCTCTCAACTCCCCCCCCAAAGAACACAAAACCCCATTTCTCTCTCTTCTAAATTCCTTTTCCTCCCAACTTTCCCTCCCCTACTTCCACTCAAAAGAACAATCCCTAAGAAACAAAATCTAAGAGAGACTTAATTTTGAGTAGAATGCCTTAATTGAATTGATGGATGTATACAGCTTTGACCCAGGTGTACTTTGGGGGTTTCGTATGTTGTGCCTTCTTTGCATGGGCAAGACTCAGATATGCCACTGGAGTTGTGCACTTTTTCAAAAAGGGGGTTTTTAAGCGTTGGTCTTCCAAAAATGGGTTATATTCGAAAAGAGTCATCCAAATAATAGCATTTACGATTTAGTCATCCAAATCATATAAATCACTCGAAAATAGTCCTTTTAGG